>JAJHSJ010001277.1:0-46797 GCA_021015155.1 Magnolia officinalis
AATAAATATGAATAGATCTAGTTTTAAGGTGTGTTTGTGTGTATATATCATCCAGTGTGTATCATCATTTGTTCAAATCTAACCTTACAATGGCGTGTACAATTAGAGCCACTCTGACCATCCAACTAGGGAGTACAACCATTTGGACAAAACTGACAATTCAATTGCCACACAATCTGTATAACTCTTGATCACTCAATCGTGTAATCAATTCATATAACTGAGATCATCCAAATTGTGTACCCAATCTATACAAATTTAACCATTCAAATGTATATATACAATCATACAGATCTAGTTGTAAATTGAGGTCAAGATCGGTGCGAATCTAACCAAGAGATTTGGTGTAAAAAGGACACACATATAATCATACATTTGTAAATATTTTTGTAAAATATTCTTATACTTGTACTTTCTATATTGTAAAATGATCTCCACATTGTGATTTTTTCATACTCAATTCTCCTGATTCCCCTACTTGAAAAGCATTATTTATACTCGTGAGTTTTGTGTTATTTTATAATGATTGTGATTCATTATCATAGTTTTGATATCCTAAGATATTTAGGTAATGGTGATTTGATAGAAATAAATCATATACTTATTCATGATTTTGGTTTTACCAATCAGAATTGAAAATTAATCAAGGTTTTGTTTGAAAACTGATGGTAGGTATTTTGAAAATGGTGAATTGAAATAAAAACGCATTGATAATTGAGAATTGATCAAATGATGTTTGTGGAAATGGTAATTCAAGAGAAAACATGCATTGTTGCGTTGATTCATTGAAAATTGTAAGTTAGATGGGAACGCTAGAAAATAGGTGGGATGATTGAATCGCTTGGGTTAGAAGTCCCAAAAACTCAATTGGTCATCATTTGGAACACCCATTGAGTAGAGGCTAGTGGGTGAGCACCTCATAGTCCAAAAGACCACTTATGCAGGCCAGGTCAGGTGGGGTAGTAGTCTGATTGGCTAACATACGAATCAGTCACCAATGGAGTGGAGGCTGGGTGGATGAGCACCTTCGGATTACAAAAGGCCACCTATATAGGCTAGGTGGGTTTTAGGAGAGTTTGGTCAACTGGTGTAAAATGGTCATGGTGTTCAAAAGATCAACCGTATACATTAATGTGGCTACCCTTCATTGGATCTATTCATTCACGACATTTTCACATTGGATTTAACTGTTGTTAATAGTTTTATCTCATGCAGTGGCTTTCCTAGTAATTATTGCTAAAAGTGACTATATGGGGACGGATATTTTTTCATTTCAAATTTTACACGTTGTACATCATGGTTTTCTCGGAATGGTTATGTTTCATTTATAAATTTGAGATTTTTATCTGAAAATTTCTCGAAGGTATTGATTTTCCCAAAGGATACCTCTGGCTTTTGTATTTAGGAAAGCATGCTTCCGAGCCAACTAATGAAAGCAAAATGACTTATTTGTCCTTATTTTTAAGAATGTAGACATATGTCCAACAGGTCCTATATGGTTTCGCTGTATCAGGGATCCACCAAGGTGGGTGGGATCCTTGACTATGTGGCCCATCTGATGAATTTTCCTTATATCCATGCTGTCCAACCGTTTTTGAAAGCTCATTTTAATGGATGGTTTTAAAGATTAGTAGATTCAAATCTCAATTGGACCCAAAACTTTTGTAGCCCACAAGAAATATTTAATGGTTAGTCATCACTATTTCCTGTGGTATGGTCCTGAAATTACACTAGGTGGTGATGGGCTACTCGGTCTATATGTACGGAAGCTTGGTAGAGTTATGAAATGAAGGCTATATCTTAGAGGGAGAGTGATCAGAACAAAATAAAATTTTATGCTTTTAAAATACAATTGCTCAACTTAAACTAATATGTAAATTAAACTAAGTAAGATAATTAACTCTAAGACTTTCAAGCCAATAGAGGTCCAATCACATAGACTTCAAAAGATATGGCAATTAAACAACTAATCTATAAACAAGATAATGTACATGTGTGTGGGATGTGCTAACTATCTAATTCTTACATTCATTTAATCATGCATACATATAATTCATTAATTCATCACATAAGCATATTAAATTAAACAGTGTTCAAAGACAATCCCAACACAATCATATATAGTGGTTCGGTTTCACTACTCTATTCTTGGCGGACGCACTCAACCCATGAGTGTACCGGATTTCATTATCGGAGGTTTTAAATCAGGTTTACCTTTAACCTTTACAATCTTACACAAGGATTGGCTCCCTCGAAGACTTGCGTGGTTTTTTATAGGCTCACAATGAACCTCAGTCTTATTCCAAAGACCTATGTTTACTCCCATTGGAGGCTCTATCGGAGAGTAACACATACACACCCATGTTTGGTGGCCTACACAAGGACTTGATTTAGGTCCTACACAAGAACCTAATCAAGTTTGACAATTAATCTCTTACTCTCTGTTGGGGCACAAAAAATATTCTATCTTTCTCTCTCTGAAAGTCTCATTGCACTTCCATCGCCTTAATGTGGAAATTCCATTACACGGGTCAACTCACCAGATTGCTTCCTCTATTGCTTCCCTATTACGTTGCGTAACCCGTCTCTCCCTGGATTTCTATTGTGCACACTTTCTTTCCTTGGATCCCATGTTGTGCGCTCCTTGTTAGAGTGCAGCAGACAAAATTTTGCACCATTTGGTTGTGCGGCACACAACAGAAGTTGCCCCAGGAATATCATTGTGCAACGCACAACATAAGTATCATTGTGCGGTGCACAATGGAAGTTGCATTGTGCGGCGCACAATGAGTATATGCGCACAATCAATCCTTTGAGGAGGGCTCACATGTGTGGAAGGTAATAAATACCCCACTATCCTCTATAGTTCATTCATTCGGACAATTTCGGAATAACAGAGAAGATCCCAGACTTCAGAAGAATTCAAGTACTTGGAGTATCTATTGTGCGGCACACAACAGAAGTCCCACACAACAGAACTCACGTACAACGAAAGTCTCCCACAACAGAAGTACCAACACAACAGTTTGACATATTCGCGACTTGTCCTCCTGTGTACAAACTGTACACATATGAGTAAAGAACCTGGGATCTCAAGCTTGCGCAATTCTCTATCAATACAACAGACACTTTTCAAACTGAAATACTGTTAAAATTACCATTAAAACTATTCTTCGTTTCTTTCATTGCATTATATTTTTGAATCAAGGGATAAGAGGATGTAAACAAACTCAGAATGAATAAAATACTTTGTGATGATTATTCTCTGCATTCTTTCTTTATTATTATCGAATGATAATTCCTCAAACGAAATACATTTGTTTCTTGTCGAAATAAAATGGCGACTCTGCTAGGGAATTGTTATTATTCAATGATAACTTAAAAAATATTTAGAGAACTTTTATCACTATTTGGCGTCAAATAGATGCCAAAATGGCGACTCTCAACAGGAACATCTTCCCCTTCATCTCTAAAATAAAGTATAAGTTTATTTAATTAAAATAACTGATACTCTGTCTCGAATAACATGTATTCTATCCTTACATAATAGCAACAACATTTCACCCGACTAACGTGGTGGTATACTTCACATCCAACGGATTCACAGTGGATTTATCAACAATACACAATCACTACTACAGAAAGTAAAATCTGCTGTGATCAGGAATAGGCAATGTCATGTAATGGCCAGAATGATCTCTGTTTCACCAGTAGCTCAACAAGACGAGGGAGGATGGATGATAGGAACATCCAAAAGACGAAAAGTTCGATCTACCTCCACAAGAAGCATCATCCCGCCAAGTACAGGGTCGATATTGCGAAGTGTCGTGAGATGCAGTCCTGCCTCGGTCACGCAATCATCTCATTCGAGAAAAACAGAAAGGCTCATCACTCCAAAAGGTCTTCCAGTACCGCTAACTACAACCGTAAAGACATCTTCCACAGAATCATTACGAATTCAGAAGAATAAAGGGAAAGCCATTGCGACTAGTGAATGTTCACTCACAGCACCTCTTGCAAAAGATTTCAAGTAAACAACTCATGCATTAAGAATACGACGATTTGAGTCAGCTAGTCCTTCGAAGTCATAGTACGTTGGTTTCGAATCAAACAATAGTTCATCTTCTCTTCAACAGCATTAGCAGTGCAACACACTCGCTTCCTCCTTCAATATCAAGACAATCAAAGAATAAAAAAATAGAAGTTTTATCGGCAGACATCAGTCAGCCTAACCAACCTTCACCAGATAAGCGCGTAGCTGAAGGATCCTTAATTTTCCAACAGTGACTGTTGTGAACAACATTAACCTATAAGTAGAAAAGCCACAATCGCAAGCAGTTAGATTTCAAGAACCAACACCTAATATTACTCAGAACATAACGTAAGAAGAAACATCAAAACCATTTATCTAGAGAAGAAGCGAGGTCAGAATAAAAAATTTCGATACCAGACACTGTATCCTTGTGAAATAGAAGAAATGTCATTTCCCGTTAATTTCAAACACCCAGACTTATAGAAATTTAATGGGAACGGATCACCAGAAGAGCATATGATGCATTTTATAACAAAAATGAGAAGTAGAGTTCCTCAATATTATCTGCGAATATTAGAATCTTCTTTGACCGGAAGAGCCTTCAGATGGTATTCAGGTTTAATCTCAGGATCTATTCATACTTGGGAATAAATGCATGATTTTTTATGTCAAACTTTTCTCTTCTGATCGAGAAGTTAATTTGACGGAATTGGCCTTAATTTGCCAAGAGGAAACGAAACAGTCGAAGAATTTATCAATCGATGGAACGAATTGGGGGCATCATGTCGATATCTTTTGGGAGAATCAGAACAGGTCAAGCTATGTTTAACCGACATAAGACCAAGAGTGGCATACAAACTGATTAGTTTAGACATATAGACCTTTCGTGATCTTGCTACAAAGGCTTACACTCTTGAAAAAGTGTCTGCTTGTTACATAAAGTCCCCATCTCATACATCGACCAACATCATTAGGAAAGAAGAAAATAAAGAAGATTCTCAGGATGATGAAAGAAATAGTGATGAAGAAGATAGAAACGAGCATGTGATTATGATGACATATAGAAGGTCTACACAATATAAAGACCATATGAAGTATGCATTCTCAAGAAAAGACGTGCTTTTATGATGAATCAATTATTAGCTATGAAGAGTATCCAATTACCTCGGCTAAAATACTTCGGAGAGATTGAAAGGACAATAGGAAAGGATTATTGTCATTATCATCGTACATTTGGATATCATACAAAAAATTGTAATGCCCTCAGGAAAAAG
The DNA here is from genome assembly GCA_021015155.1 of Magnolia officinalis. Taxonomy (NCBI): domain Eukaryota; kingdom Viridiplantae; phylum Streptophyta; class Magnoliopsida; order Magnoliales; family Magnoliaceae; genus Magnolia; species Magnolia officinalis. The sequence continues at coordinate 5,308 of JAJHSJ010001277.1, forward strand.
CTACAAAAAATGGTCGATAAGGGAGAAATTATGATGGAAGAATATGACAAAAAGAGAAGAATGATGAGTCCAAAATATTAATAATCTTTCGAGAAAGGGAACGATTTTTAGTGTTGGTATGGTTCATCATGCTTATGCACAAGAGAAAAGAATAAGAGCTATGTAACAACACAATACGACAACTAATCTTGATATAGAGTGATCTTCAGTCATATATCTTCATGGTTATTCATCTCTCAGTAAACAAAGACGAAAATGATTAGCAAATGGAAGAGTAAAAGAAATACAATTTCTAAAATTCATTCATAAACTTTTTAAATAGCGAGACAAAGTTCTCAATCCACCTAATCTCAAGTAAAGAAAATGTTGATTCCCTAAGATGATAATTGTTGATATCAATTTTTTCAGGTCAAATTGGGGAAAGAATCATTACCACGATTGAATTATTATATATTAACGCTCAAGCCCAGGATTATTATTGCAATCAGATTATTGCTATGACCGATGAAAGTGGCTCCAAATTATATATATTCTTAAAAGGAGGCCATTGCAAGATCATTTCTGGCCATTTATCTGCATGCATTTTATGAAGCGACAATTATATTTAGATTATCAGCAATTATCAGGTTTATAATGTCAATTAAGACACAAAGGGATTTAATACCTAAGAAAGGCGATATACTGCAGTTTATTGAGGACTTATCGGACCATGGATCAGAATAAATAGGACATTGGAATGCCTATAGATATTTATTCTATCAAAAATATTATTCTTGAAAGATAAAGAAGTTTTGATTGTAAAGATTCTCAGAAAAAATCTTATCCAATCAAGAGGGGGGCAGATCAGGTAACAATTATACAATAGCTGTAATAAGCATACTATCACTTGAAGCTCTATCAAAATCACAAGTCCATATACTCTTCAGCAAGCAATGATTATTGGCAATAAGGCAATATGTAACGCTCATATCCTAGTCCGTACTGTTCCTTAGACTTCTGCGATTCTCCCCGTCAAATTTCGGCAACCCGTGACCTGTAATTGGCATTTGTGCGCGACCTTAAGTCTCATCCCGTAGATATGAGTAGGCTCGGTCCGAGACTTGTACCCTTGTGATCGTGCCGTCACTAAGTTCTAACGCCGTTCTCTTACGCACGCGATGTGATACCCAGGTGTAACGCCCTGAAAATCGGGGGTCGAGTATAACTCACTCCCAAGCTCCAACGCATCACTTATGCAACATAAATAATGATGATTAAATGTTGTCTGTGTTAGTGCAATAAACATGAGTGAGATTATACCAAAACAGCAATTCATACTCCAGATCAATTGTATAAAGGCAAGCGGAAGACTGAAACTGTATATACATGTATGTAAAAGATACAAAATCATTTCTTTTTCCAGAGTATAAATCTATGTGAGTCACCATATATATATATGTTTATTTTGTGAACAAAATGTCAAAAATAAACTAAGAAGTGATCCCTGCAAATCCTGTCAATCCGGCAGCCTAGTCGAAGCCGCCAGAGTACTGCATATATGAGAACTCCTCCTGGTCATCATAATCGGGCTCCGCCTCCTGAGTCATCGGCTCATCTAACCTGAGACAGAGTCTGGTTGGTGTGCGCAACACCGTCCCGTAACGTGAGAGTGAGTAGCTAACTCAGTGGAACAATAAAGCATAGGTTAACATGTTATCAATACAGACAAGCAGTAATGATAAAGCAGTAAAATCAAACACTCCTAACTACTCTTATTAATGCAAGTATGGATGCAGGTATGATGGATGCCCTCACCACACCCTCCCTCATGCGACACCATCTCACGTTCGCGGCATGCTTTCATCCCTCAGTGCTCCACATCTTCCAGGCACATGCAATGCATGATGAGCATGATTACCGAGTTTTTAATTAGTCCATTTCAAACAGTAGTATTGGGAAACTAAGGTACCTCCCTTGTATCATTCCCAAACATGATCCATTCTAGGGTCGTCAGTCCTAGTTAATATCAAACAATAGTGTGTTTTCTAGGTCACTGCAAAGGCTGCCAGGGCTGTTACGCACAAAGGTTACACCACTCCCCATTACCTCTTTAACGATTCATCACTATACAGAAACACCCTAGTTCATACTCTATATACCGCGGAAAAACCCTAAGGCTCACTGCGATTTCAGAGTATACTTGAGGTCACTACAAAGGGCTGCCAGGGCTGTTGCTCGCATTCGTTGCACCACTCTCCCATCACCTTATCAATGTAGGCCGACAGCACGAATATAGTGTCCCATACCACCATAATCGGCTCACAAGTCTGGTTGCTCACTGGTCACTACGGGGAGGCACGTGGCCCCAGCGTAGGCCGACAGCTCAACCACGGTGTCTCATACCACCATGCCCAGCTCATGAGTCTTAGTGGATTGAGGTACCATGGTTAACGGGATTCCCACTGGTAAGTTTGGTACCCTAGGTTCAAGCATTAGCGACCAAACATGGTGAACATACATAAGACACAACGGGTTACTTGACGTGCTCGGTTAGCTCGAGCGCACAACAAGTTGAACGATATGAAGCGCAGAAGCACTTCGTGTGGCCAACCACTATCGCCAATCGAAGTACGACTCGGGTTCGTCAAACACATCCTTCGTGGCGACATAAATCTCTCAGCCACGATCTCAAGTCTGGTACCGAATGTCTGGACTATGGACATAGTCCCAAACTCAATCAATTCTCATCCATAGCATGTGGAGTAAAGCATGATAAACAAAGTAATTCAAGCATGCTAGTAGGCACGTCATAAGGCATGTTATAAAACATGATATAAAGCATGTTGTAAAGCATGTTATAAGCACTATACAAATAGGGATACAAACACATATACTTCATAAGTGAGTGGTTAGAGTAAACAACCACATGGAGGGAATCATACATGTCTCTAAGGTGGTTGAGAACCCCATCTCAGCACCTACCTAAGGCACTAACATCTAAGCACGTACTCTCACAAGCATTTTCACAAACACTTAGAGTACACTATTTCAACATACATGACGTATGTTAGTAAAATATGCATTAGGGCTATCCTTCGCCAAGCGAGTATTTTATCCATGTATATCATATTCATACAGCAAATAATCATGACAAATACATCTCCAGAATTTATACGTATACGGAATTTTCTAGAATACACAATTTCAACATACATAGTGTATATAAGCAAACATGTATTATGGCGATTCCTCTCGCCAAACAAGTATTTTATCTATATACCATATATGCATACAACAAATAATCATGGCAAACACATTCCAAAATTTGTACGTATACGGTATTTCTACGTATACCTAGAGTATGTAAAATTTCATATTCTACATCTTTAATTGAAACAGAAAACGGAGAGCACTTTATACATGTGCAATTGCATGCAGATCATGAATCTATCATTATCTGACATTGAAAGCGTTGAAAACCATAACCTATACACCTAAAGTCCTCACCTTGCACCTTGGAATCTCAGCGGATCAGCAAGGTTTGATGGGCTTCCGAATTGGGAGTTTTATAACCTAAAGAGTGAAACCGGTTAGCTATTTCATAACTTATAACCTTCACACCCAAAACAGATCTAGGGTTAGGGTTTCTTACCTTAAAATGGAGTCGGTATCGTCGGGAAAGCATCAAGGAAGGGGTGGTGCAGCCCGTGTGGTGATTGGAAACAGTAGGAGGGAAATTCTCCCACAACTCTTAAGCTTTCTCTCTCTTTCTCTCTCTTCTTACTTAGGGTTTATCCCAAATTCGTATGGCTGTGAGAGAGGCTGCCCTAAGGTCCTTATAAAGCCTAAAAACTCTCTGGAATAGACTTATGTTCAAGGTATACTTATATTATAATCAAATCGGCATTGTTTCAGCTCAACGAAGGGTTTCTGGTGGGCCTCCTTGAGCCAAAAGTCGGACTTAAGCTCACCCATCCTGGATCTAGATGAAGTTAAGTTTTTGTTCCAGTAGGGTTTCCAGATCACGTGTGGCGGACCAGTTTCAGTTCAACGGTCAGCGGACCCCGATCAGCAATTCCAAGTACATGTAAATGTTTATGAAATTTTTCCTGATCCGAGGGTGTATTTGGGTCAGATTCTGACGGTCTGGTTGCTTATAAAATGTCCGCAAGCGATACGAGCCAGATCATTATTCAAGATATTTATTTGTAAAGAAAACAAGAGTTTTCACACCTCCCTCGCTTCGGTCTCGAGCGAACGGCCGTGGGACACTGTCTGGACTTGATTTCCGAGATGGTTGTCAAGCCCGGCGAGGCGGTCCTAATTCCTTAACTTCGTATTATTCGGACTCCCGATGTGCGGTCTAGACCTGATACGGAGTTTTAATTCGTTCCCGAGAGCAGTCGGGTAATGAGTTTGATCCTAGACTTTAGGGTAACCTAGCGTCAATGATTCTACAAGTTTTGGGTCTTGCAGATCGTATTTAAAGCGATTCCAATGGATTTCATGGCTAATCTAGTTTAGCATTTAGTTAACTTTGTTAAATTTCTAAAGGATTTAATCCTAAGTGATTTCTAGTCGAGGTGGTACTCGAGCCATAGTACGGAAAATTACGAGCGTTACACACCAGGTCAGGAGTTGTAGGCCCGCGTTTATTTTGAGAAAAAAAATGTCACGCATTGCAAAACCAAGAGAATCTCTACCAAACATCACATCAATCAATCAAAGTACAACCCATCACTCAGCTATACCTCTCTCTTCACCAAGTCAAATGAAGCCATACCTATCCCATCCCTTTCTTACAAAAAAGTCAAGGCAACCCATACCCTCCCCTCCATGTCACCTCCTCTTACAACACCCTCTCTTCTCTCATTTCTCTCATCACTCCCAAGCAATCCCAAGGGAGGTGACCGTCTAAGCTCCAAGAGAACCTTGGTGTGGCTCACTTCCTACCCCAAGATCTCACCATCCAACCCTTCAATTCTCATCATCCCTCCATCAAAGAGGAAGCTTAGGAGCTCCGGAGATCAAGGAGCCAAGAAGGAGCGAAATCGGTGGGTGTTTTTGTAGGACTTGATTTTAATTTTGTGACGGACCAAGTGGGGCCTACCGATTGATGGTATGGATCCTATTTGGGACCCATCTTGATGCATGTATTATAATCCTAGGAGGGCTCGTAGTGGCGGAGCCCTCCATCACACGATTCTTTCTTGCTCTCTTTTTCCCCTTTTTGCGGCCCGCCTTGATGAATGGATTAGATCTACGTCGTCCATCAGTGGGCCATGTGTATGTGGGGCCACCTTGATGTATGTGGCTGGTGAGCCACGTGTACGTGGACCCCACCTTGATGGACGTATTGCATCCCTACCGTCCCACCAACTGTGCTGGACCATATGAAGGGAAAACACTAACATCAGTTAGTTTTTTTTTTTATAAATAATATATATATATAACAATAATAATAAATTTTATATATATATATATATATATATATATATATATATATCATAGTAGGGAGGGTAGTCCATCCACGTGGGACCCACCTGATGTGTGGATTTCATCCACACCATCTGTCCATCTAGACAGGACCCACCTAATGTGTGGATTTCATCCACGCCGTCCGTCCATCTGCGTGGGTCCCATTAGCTGCAGTATTCAACATCAGCTAGCTATGTGGGTCTGATGTTGAGGTATGTATTGTATCCTAACCGTCCATCACATCAGCTATATAGCTGCTATATTGACATTAACAGGTTCTGTGGGCCCTAATCACGAGGTATGTTTTATACCCAAACTGTTCATCCGTGTGGGACCCACACGTGATGCATATCCACACCCGTCCAGTGGTCTGGACGGTGGGGACCACCATGATTTATGTGTTTTACATCCAGGCCGTCCAGGGCCTGGATGCTGGAGTTCTTTAAAAATATATATAATAATAATACTTATATATTATACTATATAATACTACTGTGGGCCCCACGTGGGACCCACCTAATGGGAAGATGATTGGCTAGTGTACTTCACATCAACTATATAGCTGATGTATTATAGTCAGTAGGTTCCGTGGGTCCCACATGATGCATGTATTTCACCCTACGTCGTCTGTCCACCTGGATGGGACCCACCGCATGATGTATGTGTTACATCCAAACCATCCATCTGCTGGGTCACACCAGCTATATAGCTGTTGTAGTGATGTCAACAAGTGTGGGCTTGATCATGAGTAGATCCAAACCGTCCATCTGTTGGACGAGCTCATCTTAAGGCTTGAGACTAAAGATAAGACAGATCTATTTATCAAGTGGACCACACTGTAAAAACATGGGGATTAAACGTCTACCATTGAAACCCTTTTGGGGTCATGGGAGTTTGGATCAATATGAAATTTGATTCCTCTTAATTCAGGTCTTTGTGACCGTATGAACAGTTTGGATGGAAAATCAATGTTATGGTGTGGTCTAGATGATCTTTAAATCATCATCTCCGCTGCCATTGTGGTATGGTCCAGATGATCTTTAAATATAATTCATATTCTTTTTTGGGTATTACTCTAAAATGATCTCTAAAAATAGATGTATGGTGTAGATAGTTCACCTAGAACTGTGGGCCCAACTTGATGTATATGAGGCCCATTGTTGAGGCCCATGTGACGCGGCCCACTTGATGTATATGAGGCCCATGAGATGCATCCCACTTGATGTATATGAGGCCCATGAGACGCGGCCCACTTGATGTATATGAGGCCCATGTGATGCAGCCCAGTGTAATGTATGTGAGGCCCATGTGATGCGGCCCATTGTCATGTGTATTAGGCACATGTGATGCGGCCCATTGTAATGTACATGAGGCCTATGAGATGTGGCCCATTATGATGTATATGTGGCCCATGTGATGCGACTCATTGTGATGTGTATCAGGCCCATGTAATGCGGCCCATCGTGATGTGTATTAGACACATGTGATGCGGCCCATTTTAATGTATTTGAGGCCCAAGTATGAGGCCCAATGTGATCTATATGAGGCCCATAAGTGAGGCCTAATGAGATGTATATAAAGCCCTTGTGTGAGGCCCAAGGTGATGTATATGAGGCCCATTGTGATGTGTGATTCCACCAGGATGTATGTAATAATGTTTATGACGCCCATCCATATTCCTAGTTGATATTAAATGGGCCATGCCTTGGGATCAATGATGGTTTAATGTCCACGTTGTGAGAGCAATGATGGTTAAATGTCCACATTGTAACTCTCCCTAAGGCTCGTTGTTAGGCCCATTCTCATCTCCCCTTAATGGGCTAACCCAAACCGTTGGGCCTCCATTGATGATTATATTACCCATCTTTCCCTTGATTAGGCTACCCCAATCCGTTGGGTCCCCATTTGATAATGATGCTTTCCACCATACCTTGTAGGACCACCCAAGCCTTGGAGCTCATCTTGTGTTCGTACCGAGCCTTCAATAGAGAATGTGGCCCACCTAGATGCATATGTTTGTCCAAGCTTAGTAAGCCAAGCTCGAAACCCACTTAGATGATGAGAAGGACCATTTGTAGGGTTACGTAGTCCTGAATGTGTGGATCCTACCAAGGGCCACCTTGTATTCATATCAGACCCTCACAGGAAAGCCCAATTGTAATGAGAAAGGGAGTGAGGAAGCCCACTTGTTGTATACCCACTTAACTCACCCATGAGACATATCTTATCCTTGTATCCTATTGTTAGGACCTCAGTGTCATGTATATATCGTCCACACCATCCATTTACCTCTTTGGGACAAGTGTGAGGCCTATCCTTGACGCTAGTACACACATCACCTCTTGCCGTATATGGTAGAATATGTAGTACCGGATTTAGTATATCCACTGTGTAGAGCCTATCTCAATGTATGGTTAGACCCGCCGTCCTTCCAGTGGACCTCGTCTTGGGATATATCATATATTAGTGCTTTGGGAGGCTAATGTTAGTCTAACTTAGGACATACCACATGGACTCCTATAGTTGTAAAAGGGGCATGTTGTTTTCTCCTACTCTTTGTATGTGGTATGCCGGTGATGGTCGATTATGGATTATTGTTGTCTGCCCTAGCAGATAATCATGCCTATGTATTTTATTACATCATGATACATGCCCATACGCATCATATGTATGTTTGTTATGAGGAGTGATTGATCATAGCATATGTCATTGGGTTGGTTTACTATGGGACTCCTTGTAAAACGGAGTTGCCCCACATGAGCACGCGGTACGTGTAGGTTTGATGCATGACTAGATGGTATGACTCATGCATCTCACATTTTGTGATATGACCACCGTACACCCTAGCAACATCAAGGCCGTAGCCTCCACAGGCATACCATGGATGGCCAAATGGGACACTGGAAATCTTTTTCTACATGGGGTGTCATAGATGTCCCTGGGTGAAAGTCCCTAAACCCTTATGGTACCAGAGGATGCTCCAACGTCTAGACCGAGTGGAAATACATGAGCGCATGAGGGCCGTATACCAGTAGGCTGCGTCTCCCATTATGTCTAGTCTGTTGGAAGGGGGTGTGTCCTTACCTGCCTGAGGGAGTAGGCAATGTTAGGCTGAGTCTGACCATCTTATAATTGGGTCCGTTATTGATGAACCGGGTCGATATTGGTAGGCGGATAGTGAGGTCTCTTCCACTTACCCAGTTGTGCGCTTGATGGGGCGACATGTAGCGTAGAGTCTACTAGACCCTGATGATGATCCCAAAGAAGTACGGTACTGATATGTGGACTTATTGAGCAGAAGTTGCATACTCAGCATTTTACTCATTCATTCATTCATTCACTATCCACTCGGGTTAGTGGTATGCAATAATTTGATATGTGTATCTTTGCAATGGCAGGATTTCGGTTGGGCGCATGACTAACCTAAGATCAGGAGTTTACCACATTGAGTCTAGCTATCTAAATTTAGGTATAAGACTCGTTTGGATAGAAGTCCCTTGTGATGGACCTCACAACTTTCGATCTTACGTACTATCATCCTAACTTCACACTCTAGTTTGGACATTTCTTTCGCACCACATATTGCATTGCATCCTCAACACATAACATTTGGTTTACTATGCTTCTGTATTGCATAGCCTGAATAAGGCTGATGGTATTCGTGGCTCTTCAGAATTGCATATTTTATTGCATCCTCGATATTTGATATTTGGCTCATTATGACTCCGCATCGCATAGCCGATCTGTATTGCATACTCTGATATTTAATGTTATAGCCTTGCCAGTTTTCGTATTGCTCTGATATTGCATACTTGGTACTTACCTTGTGCACACACTTACACCACCATCTAAGCTTTCTATAAGCTTATGCACGATAGATGCATGCAGGTGGTGTTAGATCACAGCAGCGTTGATCTTGGAGCGTGTAGCTATCTTCTAGAGCTTTGATTTTCAACATATATATTTTCCTTTCATCACTGTATTCAAATGTTTATATTAGTGGATATGTGGTGTTGATGTTGTCATTTATGACTTGGTTATGCTTGTGGTTATGCTCCATTACAAAAAAAGAAATTCACACTAAAAATTCTCCTTGTAGGATCCCAGGATCGGAATCTGGCTTATGGGCGCTAGAAGCCGAGAATGGGGTACTACGGAGGCTATCAGTGCCGGATTCAGCGATCGAAAATTTCGTGAGCCCGGTTTCCGAGTTTGGGGCGTGACACAATAGCCAACTTATATCATTCTTATGACAGAATATTATATCAGCAAACTGATAGAATCATTGATATACATTACAAGGCATCGCCGACTATTGGGATGGTCATTATTGATATTACCGATGATTACTGACTATGAAATATTCGAAAGCTTCATATAAAGCTCCAAAATATTCGATCGTCGTTGATAAAAGCAAAATCACGATTAAAGAAATATTAAGATAATATACTATCGTCGGGCAAAGTCACAAGAGCAAAGCCATCTTGATATTATCGCCAAGCTGATATATTTCTCCATTATCATTATCATTTATATATGGCAGCAGTGAGCGCCCGAGCAGATCTATATGCAAAGTTTCAATGACTTAAGAGCTCAAAATCGGCGGTAAACTATAATTGCTCTTTGATCCCATTCAAAGTCATGTCAAGTCAAAGTTAAGTCTAGTAACGGTCAAGTCCAGCCAAAGTATATCCAGTGAAAGTTATATTCGCTCCAAAAGCTTAAGAGTTTAAAATGTGGACCGAAGCTGACATATTCATCATACTGATATGACTAATCTCATGGACTAAATTCTGCAAAGATTGCAACAAATGCAATGCAAAGCACGCCGACAAGCATGAAAAATGAAATGACCAAATAATTGTTATATTACACATCAGGAATAAAGAGAACATGCAGTTCAAATCATTATACATTTTAATTATTTTAAGGACATCAATACGTTATGATTATTTTAGAATTGTCAATAATTATTCTGAATCTACTTTTTTAAAATTATCAATACTTCATAAGACTGAACTGGAAAGTTTTGATATCTTGAGATACTAACTCTGATTAATTTGGCAAGAAATATTACATTCGAAATCCTGAATTATGCAGATCATGAATAAAGAAATATCCTTAAAGATTATTGCAGCAAGAACAACATTAAAGAACAATTTCCTAACCACAAAGATTAAAGAAAGAGTTACTGGAGTTGATTGAAGAGATTGTTGCAGTAGGAGCGACATTGAAGGACAATTCTTTGATCAAGTTACTCAAAGATGGAGTCACCACAGCTGTTATAGCGAACACTTTTGTTGCTGCCATTATTTTCCTAATTGAAATATTCATTCAGTCTTTCATTCAAGTTTGATCCTTTGACCATGATTTGTTTGACAACACTCCATTCAAACATGATATTCAGTTCGAATGTGATTCTTCAACCTTCCATTCGAGCTCGACTCTTCAGTTCTCCGTTCGAGCAATTCTCTCGTTATGTGAACAACTCTATTTTCATGAAGAGTCCCTTGTTGGGAAAAGATTTTTGTGCAAAAGAAGATCGATCCTCCATTTGATTTCATAGGAAAAATAAAAAAAGGATCGAGGGGGCATCTGTTGGGGCACAAAAAATATTCTATCTTTCTCTCTCTGAAAGTCTCATTGCACTTCCATTGCCTTAGTGTGGAAATTCCATTACGCGGGTCAACTCCCCAGATTTCTCCCTCTTTTACTTCCCTATTACGTTGCATAACCAGTCTCTCTCTGGATTTCTATTGTACACACTTTCTTTCCTTAGGTCCCATGTTGTGCGCCCCCTGTTAGAGTGTAGAAGATAAAATTCTGTACCATTTGGTTGTGCAGCGCACAACAGAAGTTGCCCCAGGAGTATCATTGTGCGATGCACAACAGAAGTTGCCCCAGGAGTATTGTTGTGCGGTGCAGAACAAAAGTTGGCCCAAGAGTATCATTGTGCGATGCACAACATAAGTATCATTGTGCAGTGCACAATAGAAGTTGCATTGTGCGACGCACAATGAGTATATGCGCACAATCAATCCTTTGAGGAGGGCTCACATGTACAGAACGTTATAAATACCCCATTATCCACTATAGTTCATTCATTCGAACAATTTCAGAGCAACAGAGAAGATCCCAAACTTCAGAAGAATTCAAGTACTTGGAGAACCTGCTGTGTGGTGTACAACAGAAGTCCCACACAATAGAAGTCTCGCACAACAGAACTCCTGCACAACGAAAGTCTCCCGCAACAGAAGTACTAGCACAACAGTTTGACATATTCGCAACTTGTCTTCCTGTGTACAAACTATACACATACGAGTAAAGAACCTGGGATTTTAAGCTTGCGCAATTCTCTGACAATGCAACAGGCACTTTTCAAATTGAAATGTCGTCGAAATTACCATTAAACTAATCTTCATTTCTTTCATTGTACTTTGTTTCTAAATCAAGGGATAAGAGGATGTAAACAACCTCAGAATGAATAAAATACTTTGTGATGATTATTCTCTGTATTCTTTCTTTATTATTATTGAATGATAATTCCTCAAACGAAATACGTTTGTTTCTTGTTGAAACACACTCAATCCTACATAAGGAAGGAGTGTAAATGGACTTACTCAATGACACTTGTTGAATTGAGCTCCGTTCATGTATCGTCTTGGGTTGCTTGATTGATTCATTCCCTTGTGTCAATTAGCTCTATTTTTGCTTCCCCAATCATGATGTCGATATTTTGCAAAGGCTTCAGCTCCAAAATCAATCACCTTGCATGAAATAATCCTTCGAGGTGACCAAGGTGATGGGAGGTTGGGTGAATCTTGTACAACTAATACAAAGGTTATAATCCTAGTGGATTTACCTAAATGGGTCTTCTAGAGTATTTTGACAAAGGGTATACCAATGTGGTTGGGTATAATCTTTAGAAAATGGTGGAGTTCAAGCTCATTTTTAAGGTGGAGGTTGGAATCCCCATTAGAGTGTTAATCTAATGGAAGATGACTTAGAACTCATTGGTTTTGAGGCTTAGGATGAAGGATATGAACATGAAATTACCTAAGTTTCTATTACACTAAAAATCAATCCAAATGCCTAAGAATCAAATGTCCTTTTATAAGAAACCGATTTGCAATGGCTATAACACGGCTAGTTAATGACTTTTTCAATATGATCGAAGGGCTCTTCGATGGGATTGAACCCTCTGTCTATCCCGTCGAGAAAATCTAAAATTTTCTCTTATGGTTGTTGGACTCATTCATCGATATGATCGAGTGGAGCTTCAATTGGATTAAGTCCCGTCGATGACTTGTTAATGGGATCGAAGTCCACTCGAAAATTGCTATTTTGGGCATATGATTACATATCAGCTTAACACCTCTTTTAGCCTTACTTGTCATGTTCTAATTAGGCTTCTAAAGTTAATGGATGATTAATAAGGTTTAACTATTAAGCCATGATTATTTAGAGGTTCAAGGAGTTATTTTTGGTCAAGGGTTAGGGTCACTAAGGTACCTCATTTACTTGTTCTTTGCTCCTTAATGCTCATGTGCACTTACATCTTTGGTCTTCAACTTCTAAGGGCTCAACAACTATATGACACACAGACTCACGTGATTGACCAACAAGATGCACAAATCTGTGCACTAATAATCTCTTCTTTTTTTTTTTCTTTTTTTTTTTTGTCAATTACGTGACAAAAACCTAACCTAGATAATGTTATGGTCCATACCAATGACATACCAAAACAATTATAAATATTATATGTTAAATTACAAATGATTTACAACTTGATACAAACAATACATGTAACACTTGCATTGCTTCCCCTATCTTCATCAATCCCTGCATAAAAAAAAAAAAAAAAAGAAAAAAAAAAAAAAAAAGAAAGAAAAAAGAAGGAATTATGCAAATAAAAATTCATTGTTTATGTGAGACTTGATCTTTCTAAACATTTTTTTAGTATTTAACAAAGATTAATTCCAATAGATATACCAATAAAAACATGATAGAGAAAACTTTATAAGTCATGGATTTACCAATTATAAGGTACATACTAATAGGGGATTAAATAGTGCATATAAACATTAAAAACATGTAGCATACTTATTATGGTCATTCAAAAGATATATCAATCGAATTAAGAATGACCAATGATAGTCTAAACTAAAAAAAAACTATGATATCAAAATTTAATAACTTTAAAGCTTGAACTATCAATACAAATGTGACTATAATCCTCAAAATTTATTATTAGGCACAAGATGAGGCTAAGTCCTCAGATTTTCCTATAGTGATCACTTAAAGAGGATAAAATCCTCTAATTTTCTGATAAGCTTATACACAAGGCTAAAATTCTCTAATTTAACAATTAGCACTCATATACCATCCAAGGTCACCTATTCTTCTTCACAACCCACTCGGGTGTGAATTTCCTAGGATTCAAACTATATTTGAGAGGGAACATGATTTTCTTAGATTTATCTCCCTTAGATTACTTCCTAGTTGGAGATATATGTTTAGTAGGTGATTTATCTATGTTAGTCATACCCTGATTATCATTGTCCTTGATTAGTATTGACTTAGCATTTTCATTAAGCTAGAAAATTAGTTTTAGCAACACCTTTACCTGATCGGTCTTTTTAGAAAGGGTTGGAAACTATTTCTTTTTCAGTAATCATTTAGGGATGCCTCTCTATTGGTGTGTTAATTTCTCAGTCATGAAGAATTTTTGCCAACCTGGGATTAGATGTCCTTAGGTAATGGGTTGCTCCTAACACCTTATTATTTCGTCAGAACTGAACCCCACAGTCTAAAATCGCTTCTGAACCCATTTCCTTCACAAATCCCACCCCTTTCCTACCTTGTGCTTTCAATTTTTCAAAGCACTTTCACCCTAGACACTAACTTAAACTAGCTAAGTAGTAAAACTTGGATCACTTTATATACAAACTGCAAAGGCCTAAGTACCATCTCAACCAGAAAACAATTAGGATTAAATCCTTTAGAAATTTAACAAAGTTAACTAAGTGCAAACTCGATTAGCCATGGAATCCGTTGGGATCGCTTTAAATACGATCTGCAAGACCCAAAACTTGTAAAACATGTGACTCTAGGTTACCCTAAAGTTTAGAACCGAACTCATTTCCCGTCTGCTCTCGGGAATGAAACGAAACTTCGTATTAGGTTTAGATAGCACATCGGGAGTCCGATTAACTCGAAGCTAAGGAACTAGGACCGCCCCACTGGGCTTGACAATCATCTCAAAAATCAGCTCCGACCGATGTCCCACGGTCATTTATTTCGATCCGGAGCGAGGGAGTGTGAAAAACACTATTCCCTTTCCAAAATAAATATCTGGAATAGTGATCTGGCACCATTCGCTTGTGCATCAGTATTAAGCAACCAGACCGTCAGAATCAGACCAAATTACACCCTCGGATTAAGAAAATTTCAGGAACATTTACATGTACTTGGAATTTCGGATCGTGGCCCACTGACCGTTGAACTGAAAGTGGTCCGCCACGTGCGATCTGGAAATCCGATCGAGTCGAAAACGTAATCCCTCATAGATCCATGTGTGGTGAGCTTAAGTCTGACGTTAGGCTCAAGGAGGGCCACCAGAACCTCTCTTTTGAGCTGGAAAAGTGACAAAATACCTATATTAGCAGTAACCTTTGAACAGGAGTCTATTTCGGTGAGTTTTGAGGCTATATAAGGACCTTAAACCCTCTCTCATGGCAGCCATACGAATTTGGATTTGAGAGAGGGAAAAGAGAGAGAAAGTGAGGGAGAAGTGGGAGAATCTCCCTGCCGTCCTTCCCTGCTGCTATCCATGCTCCACCGCATCCTTCTTGACGCTTTTCCGGCATTTTCGGCGTCGTTTCTAGGTAAGAAACCCTAACCCTAATCTGTTTTGGGGTTTAGACTGTTGTAGGTTGTGAAGTAGCTAACCTATTTCGTTCTATAGGTCGCCTAGTTGCCGCATACGGAAGCTTAGCAAACCTATCAACTCCATTACGATTCTACGACAAAAGGTGAGGACTTTAAATGCATAAGTTACGTTTTTCAACGCTTTCAATGTCAGATAATGATAGATTCATGATCTGCGTGTAAATGCACATGTACAAAGTGCTTTCCGTTTCCTGTTTCGATTAACGTTGTAGAATATGGAATTTCACATACTCTAGATATACGTAGAAATACCGTATACGTATTTTTTTTTGAGAAAACATTTAACATGTTTATTTAATGTTTGATTATATAATATGTGGATAAAATGTTAGTTTGGCGAAAGGAATCGCAAATATACATGTCCATGTGTAAATGTCATGTATGTTGAAATTGTGTATTCTAGAAGTACCGTATATGTGTAATTTTTGGAAATGCAATAGTCATGATTATTTGATGTATGATTATGCTATACATGGATAAAATACTAGCTTGGCTAAAGGATAACCCTAATACATGTTTTACTAACATACACCATGTATGTTTGTAATAGTGTATTCTAAGTGTTTGTGGAAATGGCTGAATGAGTATAGAATTCTCATTCGTGCTCGCCATGACTAATTGTCATGGATTCATGATTGATGTATTGGCGATACCCCCCTCTGACGAAAGGATTTGCCCTAAGTCACGCCACGGCAAAATACACTATATATGCTAAAATGTGTGGCCCAAGTGTTTGTGGAAATGACTGAGTGAATATGGAACTCGTCGATTCCTGCTTGCCATGACTATCCGTCGTGGGTGTACGCGTGTTATGATTGGGGCAACTCCCTAGTGAAAGGATTTGGCCTAATGCCTATGTGATCGACATATGTCGTGTATGTTGATGTATGTTTGTTTAAGTGTTTCTTGAAATGTCTGAATGAGTAGTAGTTAGCAAATTGTAAAGTATAAGGGTGTTGATATGATTCTCAACCTCTTTTAACTATGTGTATGATCTCCTTTGATAGTTGTGTGATTAGGAATTGAACATGTACAAACTCATGCTTGTGTTGTGATTCATAACATGCTCAACTGCTTTATGATTTTAACTATGTAATGTATATGCTTAAATTTATATCTACGTTGTATGATCCGTCATGGGTGATGGGGGAGCGGAGCAACGAGTGCGTGCAACAGCCCTGGCAGCCCTAAACGGATAATACCAGACCAGACTGATTGGATTTGAATCCTGATCTATTACTGCTTTATATCTCTGTAATTGATTGTGTTTGGGGCTATGATTATAGTCCAGGCAATCGGTAACGGGATTGAACTCGTGGCTGAGATTCATTTGCCATGTGGGATGTGGAGCGTCGACGAACTCGAGTCGTGCGTTGCCTGTCGGCAGTGGCTAGGCCACACGAAGTGCTTATGCACTTCATGTCGTGCAGCTCAACGGGCGATCGTGCTAGTCGAGCTCATCAAGTAAACCGATCTGCCTTATGCATGTTCACCCTGTTTGGTCGCTACTGCTTGAACCTAGGGTACCAAACTTACCAGTGGCGATCCCCGTTTAACCATGGTACCTAGATCCGCTAAGTCGCATGAGCCGGGCATGGTGGTATGGGACACCGTGGTCGAGCTGTCGGCCTACGCTGGGGCCATGTGCCTCCCCATAGTGACCATTGCGCAATCAACTCGTGAGCCGAATATGGTGGTATGGGACACTGTATTCGAGCTGTCGATACTTCGGCGAGAGCCGAGTACGGTGAGATCTGTGCTCGTGCTGACGGGCGACGAGTCCTCCGTGGTATCATCGAGTACACTCCAAGGGTCTGTGATTGGCCACGAGTCTTTCACAGCAACTAGAGTGTGAGTTGAGCCGAGTACGGTGAGACCTGTACTTGAGCTGACGGCTAGTGATTGAGCCGAGTACGGTGAGACCTGTACTCGAGCTGACGGCCAGCAATTGAGCCGCATATGGTGAGATCTGTATCCGCGCTGACGGGTGATGAGCCCTTTGCGATGCCTTCACTACGTTTCTCAAACCATAACATCGTATGAGAATAACTAGGATTGACGACCCTAGAATGGATCATGTTTGGGAATGATACAAGGGAGGTACCTTAGTTTCCCAATACTGCTGTTTGAAATGGACTAATAAAAACTTGGTAATCATGAGCATCATCGCACCGCATGTGCTTTGTAGATGTGGCGCACTGAGGGAGTAAGCATTCGCGAACATAAGATGATGTCGCTTGAGGGTGGTTTGGCAAGGGCATACAGCATCATGTCATTTCATTCTTACATTTAATAAGAGTAGTTAGAATTGTTTGATTTGTACTGCTTTATCATTACTGCTTGATTGAATTGATAACATGTTAACCTATGCTTTACTGTTCCACTGAGTTGATCACTCACTCCCACGTTACGGGACGGTGTTGTACACACCAACCAGATTTGTTGAGTTTCAGGTGGTGGCGATGCTTGTGAAGCAGAGCCGGACTACTTCTATGATGATAGGAGGAATTCTCCTATCTGTATCTCTCTGGCAGGTCGATGAAGACCTGATATTGTATTGACGGGGCTATGGTACATGGGATAGGAGGCATTACACTTCCTCACATTTGGTATATTTTAAAACTGCACTTGTATTTATTTAACCTGGTAATCTTATCACACTCTGGAGACTCATCGTAGTTTATATATTTTATCTATCTATCACAGTCTTCCGCTTGCAAATTTAACTGTCTCTGGAGTATGATATGCTGCTTTGGCTTAATCTCACTCATGTTCAATGCACGAATACAGTCAACATTCAATCATCATTCATTTTGTTGCATAAGTGATGTTCTGGAACTCGGGAGTTGAGTTTATACTCGACCCCCGATTTTCAGGGCGTTACAATGTGTGTGTGGGATGTGCTACCTATCTAATCGTAACATTCATTTTTATCACGCATGCATATAGTTCATCAAATGATTACATAAGCATAATAAAACAAGTGCTCAAAGATAATCCCAAATATAAGCATGTATAGTGGTTAAGTTTTCCCTACTCCATTCTCAACGGACGCACTCGACCCATGAGTGTATTGGATTTCACTATCAAAGGTTCTAAATTAGGTTTACCTCTAACCTTTATAATCCTACACAAGGACCAGCTCCCTCGGAGACTTACGTGGTTTTTTATAGGCTCGCCACGAACCCCGGTTCAAGTCTAAGGACCTATGTTTTCTCTCGCCAGAGGCTCCTTCAGAGACTAACACGTATATACCCCTGCTTGGTGTCCTACACAAGGGCTTAATTTAGGTCCTACATAAGAACCTAATCAAGTTTGACAATCAAACATTTACACTTAATCCTACACAAGGAATGAGTGTACATGGACTCACTCAAGGACACTTGTCGAATTGAGCTTTGTTGATACGTCATCTTGAGTTACTTGATTGATGCTCTCATGTGCTTCAATTAGTTCCCATTTTTCTCCCTCGATCATGATGATGGCAGGATCCATACAAAATGATTTACTGAATAGTTATTATGCACTAGATAGTATTGATGAACCCAACATTGCATTTAGCCATATGAAGCTTTGACAGAGTGATTGTAGCCCAGTAGTATGAAATGAGCACCCATGTGTACCATGAGCAATTGCTTTCATATGAAGGCCCAATTGTAAGGATCAATTCCATAACTTCGAATAATCTAGGTTACGACTTCACAAGTCTCTGGTATTGTTTGATCAAATTTGATTTGGCATGCAAATCTGCTCGGATAATAGGGTTCATGGCAGAATTCACTACTCTCTCAAAGGCAGGCTACATGATTGGATAGAAATGAAGAAACGTTGTTTGATTGGTGTTAGAGAATTATTGTCGACCACTTCTTTATCCTCTGCATAGTTGATAATTAAGAATTGGTGGAAAGAGATAGATTATGTTCTCTTTATCTTGTCTAATATCCAATCATACAACTTCTTTATCATTTTTCTCTGTTAGTAGTGCCAAATGGGAAGACAATTAGAGTTAACATACGATCTGTCTGACTCCTCATACGTCTATGGAAAATATACACCAAGCCAACTTGCGAAATAATGCATGGCATGTATGTAGAGGAAGCTCTAATAGTGAGACATTTGCAATGGGTTGTGGCATCCTCGAAAGCTCGATAAAGAGAACAAAGTACAAGGGAGGATAAAGAATATTTTCTCCCTTTAGTCATGGCTCTAACAACTTCAGATAGAGTCGATTTATGGCATCAGCCCACTTAGAGCTCGAAGAACTATCAAGCCCAACCAATAGACCAAGTGTTGGGGGCCTTGCACAAAACCTCAGGATCTAGCCTCCCGAAATAAACCAGAATTATGGAATAATAATGCAATGAACTAAATCAAAACATAAACCACACCATACCAGGGATTTTTACATGGGAAACCCTCAAAGAGGTAAAAACCACGGGACCTCGTCCAGATCAACAATCCACTATAAAGCAGAACGTTACAACCGATCACAAGCACACACCGCTTGGATCAAACCTTCTTCACTCACGCAGGAGTGGATAAACAATAAGAGAAACAAAGAAGACGGAGAGATCTCACCGATTATGAGGACGTAGAAGCGTTGAGACATGGACTGCGAAGTAGATCACCTCTACGAGCTAAGTCTCCCTTCTACAAGCTTCCTCTCTCTCTTTCTATATCTCTCTCACACCTTTGATAACCCTAAGCCCTTTTACAAACCCTTGCAAAGCTTTAGAAAACCCTAGAATACCCTAGAATGCCCTGAAAATACTCTAGAATACACCCCAATCCCGCATACACCCCTTTATATAAGAATAGAAAGAGGTAGAATCAAAATGGGAAGCAAAATCCACAAAATCTGTATTTTCACAATCACATCTGCGGAACTCTTCGATGATATCGAAAGTCTCTCGATGACAGCCTCGATATCATCGAAGGCCTCTTGATGATATCAGAACATGACAAAAACTGTCCAGCGACCAGGGGTGAAAAATCCAATAATTATCGATGTCATCAAAGGTCTCTCAATGACAACCTTGATATCATTGAAAGGTCTCTCGATGATATCAGAACAGGACAAAAACTGTCAAGCAACCAAAACTGGTTCGATTTTATCGTTTCCAGCAATGAGGAGAAAAATTCCCATCAAATCTCCCCCTTTTCGACTCAGGAGGAATCCACCTTCTTCAAGCCAGCCCAGTTTTTACAAACCTCGAACTTGCCCTTGAGCAAATCCTTGGTCATCATGTCTGACCCATTGTCGTCCGTGTGGACCTTCTCAAGCTGTAACACCTTCTGTTCCAAAGTATCTCTGATCCAGTGATACCGAATCTTTATGTGCTTCGACTTGGAATGCTGACTTGGATTCTTACTCAAGTGTATAACACTTTGACTATCGCAATAGACAACGTGTTGCTCCTGCTTCAGGCTAAGTTCCTGTAGGAACCTCTTCATCCAAAGCATCTCTTTACATGCCTTTGTGACTGCAATGTACTTAGCCTTTGTCGTCGATAATGCTACGACCTTCTGTAGCTTGCTCTGCCAGGAGACCGCTCCCCCTGCAAACGTGAACCTGAACCTCGATGTAGACTTCCTGGAGTCTATGTCGCCTGCCATATCTGCATCTGTGTAGCCTCTAACGCAGGTTTTCCATCACCATAGCATAGGCTCAACCTGGATGAGCCTCTTAGATACCCCAGTATCCATTTCACTATGTCATAGGTGTGGTTCTTATGCAAGGATTGTAACATCCCTGATTTTTTTTTGCCAACCTGGAATTAGACGTCCTTAGGCAATAGGTCTATCCTAACACCATATTAACTTGTCAGAACCCAATCCCATAATCTAAAATCGCTTGTTAACCCTTTTCCTTCACAAATCCCACCCTTCACCACCTTTTTCTTTCAATTTTTCTAAGTACTTGCACCCTAGACACTATCTTAAACTAGCTAAGTATTATAACTTGGATCCCTTTATATACAAACTACAAAGGCCCAGGTACCACCTCAGACAGAAATTACTCAGGACTAAATCCTTTAGAAATTAGGCGAGAATTAGCCAGTGTTAAACTAGAGTACCTGTGAAATTAGCACCAATCACTTTAAATACGATCTGCAAGACCCAAAACTTGTAGAATCATTGACGTTACATTACCCTAAAATCTAGGATCAATCTCATTACCCGGCTGCTCTTAGGAGCATCTCGAAACTCCGTATCAAATCTGGACCGCACGTCGGAAGTCCGATTAACACGAAGTTAAGGAATTAAGACTGCCTTACTGGGCTTGACAACCATCTCGGAAATCAAATCCAGACAGTGTCCTAGTACAATTCGCTTAAGTCCGGAGCGAGGAGTGTGAGAAACACCAAAATAATTCCAAAATAAATAAGGATTTAAGAAATCTGGCATGTGACGCTTTCAGGTTAGTATTAAGCAACAAGACCATCAGAATCAGACCAAATTACACCCTCGGATCAGGGATATTTCCCCAAACATATTCATGTACTTAGAATCTCCGATTGAGATCCGCTGACCGTTGAACTGAAACTGGTCCGCCACGCGTGATCTGAGAACCCTACTGGAATGAAAACTTAATGGTACCTAGATCCAGTGTTAGTGAGCTTAAGTCCGACCGCACACAGAAAAGGGACCGCCAGAAGTCCTCCGTTGAGCTGAAACTGACCCACTTTGGATATAACCTAAGTATATCTTGACCTGAAGTCTATTTCGGTGAGGTTTTAGGCTATATAAGGACCTTTAAACCCTCTCTCATTTAGCCATCCGAATTTGAGAAAAACCCTAGGTGTGAGAGAGAGAAAGTGTGAGAGAAGTGGGAGAACCTCCCTGCTATTCTCCCCTGTCATTCTACAAGCTCAACCGCACCCATTCTTATCGCTTTTCCGGCGATTCCGGCATCATTTCTAGGTAAGAAACCCTAACCCTAACTGATTTGGGTTTTGATAGTTATAGGTTATGAAATAGCTAACCTATTTCGTTCTATAGGTGGTCAAACTGCCGTATACGAAGGTTTAGCAAACCTATTGAATTTGTTACGATTTTACGACAAAAGGTGCGGACTTTAGGTGTATAGGTTATGGTTTTCAACGCTTTCAATGTCGGATAATGATAGATTCATGATCTGCATGCAATTTCACATGTACAAAGTATTGTCTGTTTTTCGTTTCGATTAAATACGAAGAATATGGAATTTTGTGTATTCTAGGTATTTGTAGAAAGTACCATATACGTATAAATTTTGGAATTGTGTTTGCCATGATTATTTGCTGTATGAACATATTATATATGTGTATAATACTTACTTGGCAAAAGGGTTCGCCCTAATACATGTTTTTGCTAGTATACGTTATGTATGTAAAAAGGGTGTATTCCAAGTGTTTGTGAAAATGACCGAATGAATATAGAATTCGCATTTGTGCTCGCCATGACTGATTGTCATGGATACATGATTGTTGTATAGGCAACACCCCTTTGACGAAAGGATTTGCCCTAAATCACGCCACGTCCAATATACACTATATATGCTAAAACGTGTAGCCCAAGTGTTTGTGGAATAACTGAATGAATATGGAACTTGGATTCCTGCTTGCCATGACTATCCATCGTGGGTGCACGCGTGTTATAATTGGGGCAACTCCCTGGTGAAAGGATTTGGCCTTATACCTATGTGATCAACATATGTCATGTATGTTGATGTATGTAGTTTAAAGTGTTTGTTGAAATGTCTGAATGAGTAGTAGTTAGTAAATTGTAATGTATAAGGGTGTTGAGATAGGATTCTCAGCTACCTTAGAGATGTATAAGATTTTCCTCCATGTTGCTTGTTTAAATTAACCGCTTACTTATGAAATATAGGTGTTTGTATTTTCTGTTTATATTGTGCTTTATTACATATTTTATGACATGTTTGTCAACATGCTTGAATTACTTTATTTATTCTGTTTTACTCTACATGCTTTTGGTCATGGATTGATTGTGTTTGGAGCTATGATTATAGTCCAGGCAATCGATAACGAGATTGAATTCGTGGCTGAGATTCATTTGCCACGTGAGATGTGTTCGACGAACCCGAGTCGTACTTCGGTTGGCGATAGTGGTTGGCCACACGAAGTGCTTATGTGCTTCATATCGTTCAACTTGTTGTGCGCTCGAGCTAGCCGAGCTCGTCAAGCAACCCGATATGTCTTATGTATGTTCACCATGTTTGGACGCCTCTGCTTGAACCTAGGGTACCAAACTTACCAGTGAAATTCCTTCAACCATGGTACCTCGATCCGCTAAGACTCATGAGCCGGGCATGGTGGTATGGGACACGTGGTCGAGCTGTCGGCCTACGCTGGGGCCACGTGCCTCCCCGTAGTGTCCATTGAGCAACCAGACTCGTGAGCCGATTATGGTGGTATGGGACACTATATTCGAGCTGTCGGCTTACACTGATTGGTGACGAGCCCTTTGTAGTGACCTCGAGCATACTCTGAATTTGAGGTGAGGCAGTTTTGCCGCGGTGTATAGAGTATGAACTAGGCCTGTATCAATTTAGTGATGAACCGTTAAAAAGGTGATAGGGGAGTGGTGTAACGATTATGTGTAACAACCCTGGCAGCCTTTGCACGCCCTAGAACCACACTATCGTATGAGATTATTTAGGTTTGACGACCCTAGAATGGATCATGTTTGGGAATGATACAAGGGAGGTACCTTAGTTTCCCAATCCTACTGTTTGAAATGGACTAATAACAACTCGGTAATCATGCTCATCATTGCACTGCATGTGCCTGGAAGATGTAGAGAACTGAGGAATGCAAGCATGCCGCAAACATAAGAAGGTGTCGCATGAGGGAGTATGTTGGTGAGGGCATGCATCATGACAGTATTTCATACTTGCATTAACAAGAGTACTTAAGATTGTTGATTGTACTGCTTTATCATTATTGCTTGACTATTTTGATAATATGTTAACTTATGCTTTATTGTTCCACTGAGTTGATCACTCACTCCCACGTTACGGGACGGTGTTGTACACACCAACCAGATTTGTTTGAGTTTCAGATGGTGGCGATGCTGCGAAGCGGAGCCAGACTTTTATGAGGATGAGGAGGATTCCTCCTTTATGCAGTTTCAGGCGGGTTCCTGTGAGCCGTGTCTTGATCGACGGGGCTTTCTGGGATATTGACTAGATGACCTTACACAACTTGGTATATTTTAGAAATGTACTTGTAATTTATTAACCTGGTAATGTTATCATACTCTGGAGACTCACCACAGTTTATATATTTTACATATCTATCACAGTCTTCCGCTTGTAAATTTAACTGTCTCTGGAGTATGATATGCTGTTTTGGTATAATCTCATTCATGTTTCAATGCTCTCATCATAATCATCATTATCTGTGTTGCATAAGTGATGCGTTAGAACTCGAGAGCTGAGCTTTGCTCGACCCCCAATTTTCAGGACATTATAAGATGGTATCATAGCATTATTTGGATTAAACCAGACTTGGGTTATGGTCACACGACGCACTCTGACGCACTCCGACTTAGGAGGGAGCGACGGAACGTAGAAACCGACTTAGGATTTTCCAAATTCGTCAAACGGCAAAATCGACCGAAATCGACCATTGAGATTGGGCCCGTATGCACCCATGATCACGCGAAACGATCTCGAATCACTTCTAAGCCGTCAGTCGACGGGTTTGAGTCGTTCCCTAGAAATGAATGTCCTTAGGTTGTGGGTCAACCACAACACCTTACACTTAATCTCAAAGCCTAGAACCCCTTTTTATCTAATTCCTTCAAAATCTCTCCTTGCCCCACTTCATTCTTTATTTTTTCTAAATCCTTTCATACCAGGTATAAATTCTAACGTATAAATGATGAAGAATAATAATTAAACAAAAAGTTACTATAAATAGTAAATATATGTATAAATTAAACTTTTGACCATTCAAAATTTATAATCTAACCAAATAAATGGGTTAGTTGGATAGATTAACTCCTCCTACCCCAAAATCATATGCCACACGTCACATAAACTCATTCTGGTTTACAAATTGGCCCCAAAAATGCCTCAAATGGAGTCGGGGGCCACACTATGAAATTCGGGGGGGGGGGACACAGGACAGACCCAAGGTACCATTGGCACCATGGGAGGGTGGTGAACACCGCCCTACCGCGGAGGCACCGCGGCTGGCCCGGTGGACCGTGGAGGCACCCATACAATTAATATACATTGAGTGGCTGTGAGGAATTAAGTTGAGAAGAAGGGAATAAAGGGCTCTATTGATTGCATGACTACGCAACTAAGTAAGTGGCGTGATTGCATAAACTTCACAAGCATGAAAATCGCTCGCTCAATTTGATTAAATTGTGTGGAAGTTGGCACTTCACATGTGTGAATGCCTATAAATACCCCTTATGTCCTCCCCTTTGGCACTTTTTTTTCGAAGAGTTCAGAGCCATCTGGAGATCTTGCTCAAGGAAGAGAAAGGTATCAAGGAGGATCCGCACAACTCCTCTTCGAGAATTATGCATTGGCCATAGTCAGTGTATTTTGGAGATGAAAGAAAATGGAGTTAAAGTAGTTGAAGATTCTTAGACAAGTTGCATGACCGCGCAACTTAATAGTCTGGTGTAGCCATATAAGTATTTTGCAAATAAATTGATTTAAGCACTTTTCCAAGCTCGAGGTAACTTCATCCGAAAGTATGTAGAAAGAGCTCAAAACCTGCACGACGATTATCCAACAGGGAATTGAATACTGCTGAAATTATTCTTCTCAATCATTATTCAATATCAATTGCATTTTATTTTAGAATTAAGGGCAATGTAATGAATGTAATCAGAACTCAGGTCAATAAACTCGTGTGCCGATGAATGTTCTTCTAATCAAGGTTTCCTTATTTATAAAATGCAAATATTTCAATTCCAAAACTGTATATATATATATATATATATAATCAAAACATATAATTCTCGAATTTTACTATTAAGCATAAGATGAGGCTAAGTCCTC
Source organism: Magnolia officinalis (assembly GCA_021015155.1). Taxonomy (NCBI): domain Eukaryota; kingdom Viridiplantae; phylum Streptophyta; class Magnoliopsida; order Magnoliales; family Magnoliaceae; genus Magnolia; species Magnolia officinalis. The sequence goes on from JAJHSJ010001277.1 coordinate 31,745, forward strand.
AGATTTTCCTATAGTGCTCACTTAAAGGGGCTGAAATTATCTGATTTTCCAATAAGCTCATACATTAGCATAAATTTCTCTTATTTAACAATTAGAACTCGTAAACCTTCCAAGGTCACCTATTTCTCTTCACAACCCACTTGGGTGTGAATTTCGTAGGACCTGAACTATGTTCGGGAGGAGAAATGATTTTCCTAGATTTATCTCCCTTAGATGATTTCCTATTTGGATATATATGTCCGGTAGGTGATTTATCTATGTTAGTTCTACCCTGATTATCATATTACCCTTGATTAGCATTGTATTGATCTTTTTATTAAACCGGGCAATTAGTTTCTACAACACACTCATCCGATCGGTCTTTTTAGGAAGAGTTGGAAACTCTCTCTTTTCTAGCAATGCTTTAAGGATGCTTCTCCATTAGTGTATCAATTTCTCAGTCATGAAGAATTTTTCACTTTGGTTTGAGACTGATGTGGATTAAATCTTTAAAAAAAATAATAATAATAACACGTTGAAATTTAAGGTGCTCGATATCTCCACAAGCATGACACACAGGAGAAGTTTTTTGTCTATTTCCAGAAGTAGACAATTCCCATTGAATTACCAGAGGAACAGAGACAAAGATATGACTATTAAGTTCAAATCCTCTATTATCCCTAATGTGCTTACCCATACTAGATTAAAAAATAAGTTTATGTTCTTGGGTAATCATAACTTTCTCCTTATAGGTAGACATCATTCTTAAGCTCATTCGGATCTCACTTCAGGTGGTTAAGCCTTTCAGGAGAAACCTGCTCTGATACTAATTAAAATTGTGTGAGATGGTAGTGGGCCACTCAGTCTATATGTGCGAAAGTTTGGAAAATCTATGAAATGAAGGCTATGTCCTAGAGGGGGGTTAATTAGGGCTAAATAAAATTTTATACTTTTTAAAACATGTAAGTACTTGTATTCTAAGCACAAATGTAGTTGTCAAATTTCGTAGACAAAAGTTAGTTGGATCTTCAGCACACTTCAGTCTTTTACGATACTTCATGAAGTGCGGCTCAACATCACAACAATAGAAGATTCGGTATAGTTGCAAGTGAAAGATCAAAGTATATGTCAACCTTCAAGTAAAATGACCCTAGGAAAAGACCATAGGATAGAGGTTTTATCATGGCCCTTATATGTTTAAAATATATATAAGTTTATTGTTTAAATTTGTTGAAGTTCAACAAGCTGAATTATGTTCGGCCAGCCTGACCCTGGGTTCGACCAACCGAACTTGGCTCGGGCCAGCTTAAAAGTGTCTTAGGTCAAGTTTCCAGCAATGAGAAATTTCAAAATTTAAGGGAATTTGTCCAGCCAAACCCTGTATTTGGTCAGTTGAATTTTCACTCGTGCTGGTCGAATTTTTGATAAATCTTTTCCCGCGATATCCAATAGCCGGTGGAATAGTATCCTTGAAATTCGGTTAGCCAAACCTATTTTTAGGCTGATTGAAGTTCCAAATCCTTTGACTATAAGTAGATACATTCTCTCATTATTTTAGATATGAAAAGTATGATAAAATATCCTCAAACAAAGAGAGAAACGCAGGTCCTCCCAAAGTTAATTGTGTGGTAATTCTTATTTTGTTTAGCTTATTCAATTCTCTTTCTTAAGTTAGATTTAAATTCAATTAGAGAGTAATCTATATTCTACTTGAGATTAGAGAATTGAATCTGCAGCTGTTAGGGTTTTTATTCTTTGAGAAACTTTAGATCCCTTGATCCTTTCTACTTGAGCTTACACTGCTTCAACATAATCTAAGAAAGAAGATCGTTGCATTGATCGAAGCCTCGACTTCATCAATTATCTTCGCATCGATGTATCATTTTATGAAGATAAGTATTTATTTTAGTTTATTATTTCATTTGGGTTTATTGAGATTGTTTGAAAATCTCATCGGGTTGTATAGTGGTTAGTCCGTGAAAATCACTTGAGGATTATATAGTGGTTAACCCGTGAAAATCACTTAAGGTTCTATTGTAGTAAGCCTCTGAAAATCACAAGAACTATAAGAGGTTATTAAGGTGATCCTGTGAAAACCTTGAAAATAGTGGAAAGCCAAAATTGTGGAGTAGTAATTTTAGGAGTGGAGTAAGTGTGTGTTGAACACCGAACGACTATAACTCTCTATGTTTGTGGTGATTGCTTTTTCTTATTCTTTACCTTTTCTGTCTTGAAATATTGATTTTAAGGACGTCGTGAAATAAGGTTGTTCTGCCTAAAGTTTTAGGTGAAGGTTGTCCTATGAATTAATTGGAATCAAGGTTTCAATACTTTTTGCGATTGAGAATATATTTCCACAATTTAATGCCAGAAATTGGTTTAGTCTTATTCAACCCCCTCCCCTCTAAGACATATATAGCTCTAACTCTTCCAAGCCAATAGAGGGTCCAATCACATAGACTACAAAATATGTAGCAATCAAGTAACTAATGTATAAACAAGATAGTGTACATGTGTGTGTGGGATGTGCTACCTATATAATATAACATTCATCTAATCATGTACAAATATAATTCATCAATTCATGACATAAGCATAATTAAACAAGTGCTCAAAGACAATGCTCAAAGACAATATCAAACATAAGCATATATAGTGGTTCGGTTTCCTTACTCCACTCCTGGTGGATGCACTCAACTTCATAAGTGTACTAGATTTCATTATCAGAGGTTTTAAATCAGGTTCACCTTTAATCTTTACAATCATCCATAAGAACTGGCTCCCTTAGTGTAACGTCCCAGATTTTCGTTATTTTAAATTTTTAAAAACTCTTGAAAACTTTTGATATGACCAGCCTACATTGTCGCTTATTGACCCTTGACGCTCGAAGTGAGCCTATACACAGGTGGTACTGGTAAAGAATCATACAAATCCGATTAATCAACCATAGAAAGCTAACGAGTCCGTCCGATCACTTAAACATCGAACTTAGCCTCATGATTTGTTCACGTAGGGTCCAAATCTAGTCGACCTATCACTGACTAATCGAGATAACTGTAACTAAATAAAGATCTACCCAAAGCCAAGACAAGTAGGGGTCAGATCTTAATTACACAACAAAATCAATCCAGTTACCCCTTTAGCTTAAAAACCAATGGTTTAGGGTTATTAAGACTGAATCGCGTTTTTTGCTAATTATAAATAAGCCACACTATGAACATAGTTAATCTAAAACTAATAATTGTGCACAAGAAATCTTGATACCTAATTCATTCCAGAAATGCCCCGATTTTCTGAACAAGCTCTAGACCGCTCGTTAGTGGGCCACTAGTTCCGAAACTATAGAATATTGTCCACCTCGCTGGGCTTGACGTCCATCTTGGGTGGAGAATCAAGATAGTACCTATAACTGCGCAACTGGTGCCAGAGGCTGAGTGCTTGAAATGCGTAAATACCCTAGGTTGAAGCCTGAAACTTAAGTGAAATATACTTTCCGCTCTTTCGCCAAGTGGTGGCTTTCTGACCGTTAGATCGCAACCAAACTCGAGGTATGAGTTACAGATATTTCCCTTCTCATTTTCATATAGCCACGGCCCCGATTGATCACCGACGACCGTCCATCGTAAGTGGGCCCCCCATAGTTGATCGAAGTGTCCGATTGCGGCCCGATTCTGACAAACCATAAATCCTATAGCAGGGTACCTTTCCCCTGACGTGGATGAGTCAGTAGGCCCCTAAAAAGACCCTATAAGTGGGAAACAACCTCCCTTAGGGTTAATATAATCGATAAAGGGCCAATAAGGCCATTTGCACCACTTCTAACACTATATAAGGGCCTCATTTGGGCACCCTCTTCTCCCATACGAATTTCATACCCTAGCTTGGGTGAGGGAGAAGAGAAAGAGAAAGAGAGAGATGGAGAGAAAAGAAAGAGAAAGAGAATGGAGAGTGTGTGCGTTTGAGTGATGGAAATCTTGGTGCTTGTCGGGTTAGTACTCCTTCAACCAAACCTTTGGCTATTACCAATGTAATGTCTCGAAAAAATCCGTATAAAGACCCGAGTACCACCTCAGGCAGAAATCACTAAGGACCAAATTCTTTAGAATCTAGGCGAAGTTTAATTAAGTATTAAACTGATTTAATCGCTGGATTAGCTTGAACCACTATCTATACGGATGGCAAGACCCAAAACCATTATAATCTCTAACTCAACATTACCTAAAAACGTAGGAGCAATGTCAAAACCCAGTTGCTCTCGGGAGCACATAGAAACTCCGTATCGGACCTGGACCGCGCGTCAAAAGTCCTATGAGCGCAAAACTATAAGGTTATGACCACCTTATTGGGCTTGACAACCATCGCGGGAATCGACCCCGAATAGCATCCAAAAACGCACAACTAGAGCCCTTAGTAAAGTGTGTGAGAAATGTAAATATCTTAAGAAAATGAACTCAAACTTAAGTGAATTGGACCATTCACTTGTGAACGAAATTAAAGACTTTAAACTGTCAGATTCTGACCCAACTACACCTATGGATCAGGGAAATTTCCTGCACCCATTGGTATACTTGTTGCCTTGATCGAGTAATGACGACCGTTGATCTGATACAGGTCCTTCATTACCGATCAGTTAGTCAGATCGCACCATAAACATAGTCCTGGCATAGATCCATTGTCAGGGAACTTTCTCCATGACTTAGGAGAGAAATGGACCTTCCTAAGGGCCCCGTGTCACGCCCCAATCCGGAAATCGGATTCACTGGAATCCCTATCACCGAATCTGATGCCGACAGCCCTCCGCAGTACCCCATTCTCGGCTCCTAGCGTCCATACGCCAGATTTCGATCCTGGGATCCTACAAGGAGGATTTATTTTTTTTTCAATGTACATTTAACTCAAAATAAGCATAACCACAAGATTACCCAATTCATAAAGGCAACATCATCATCACATATCCACTAATATAATCATTTGAGTACAATGCTGAAAGGGAATACATAAATCGAAAATCAAGCTCCAGAAGACTGCTGCACGCTCCAAGCTCAATACTGCTGCAACCTAACATCACCTGCACGCATCTATCATGCATAAGCTTATAGAAAGCTTAGAAGGTGGTGTAAGTGTGTGCACAAGGTAAGTGTCAAATGTCCAATACAATGCCATCATCATACAGTACCGAAAATACTGGTAATCCATAAATGGTACAATATTGAAATAAACAGAATCACTAACAAGATCATGAATTACCAGAGTAAGCAGAAATACTGACCAGATCATAAATTATACGATAACAGAGTAAGCGGAAACACGGACGAGTCCATGAGTCAATCAATATCAGAATACATAATATAGAACAACTATGCAAATGATGAGTCATAAAGGGCCAATTATCAAATGTCGAGGATGCGATGCAGTATGCAGTTCCCGATGAGTCCATGAATAACATCAACCGTATCTAGACCATATAAATGCATAACATAGTAACCCAAGATGCAATATGCCGCAAATGTAATGCAATATGCGGTGCGAATAGAATGACCATGCTCGAGTGTGAAGTCGGGATGATAGTACGTAGTATCGCAGGCTACGGGGTTCACCACAAGGGACTTTTATCCAAACTAGTCCCATATCTAAATTTGGATAGTTAGACACAACGTGGTAAACTCCTGATCTCAGGTTAGTCGCGCGCCCAACCGAAATCCTTGCCATAACGAAGGTACACAACAATTAGTTGCGCACCACCAGCCCGAGTGGATAGTGAATGAATGAATGAATGAGCATGCAACTCCTACTCAATAAGTCCACATATCAGTACGGTTCCTCTCTGGGAAATCACCGGGGTCTATTACACTCCAAACCAGATTGCCGCCCCATCGCGCGCAACAAGGTGAGTGGAAGAGACCTCACTATCCGCCTGCCAATATCGGGTCCCGGCTCGTCGATAGCGGACCCATTCCTCGAGCTGATCAGACTCAGCCTAGCATTGCCCCCTCCTCTCGGGCAGGTAAGGCCGCATCCCCTTCCAACCGACCACGATACAGTGGGAGACGCGGCCTAATGGTATACGGCCCTCATGCGCTCATGCATCCACTCGGTCTAGACGTTGGAGCAACCTCTGAAACCAAGAGGGTTTAGGGACTTTCACCCAGGGATATCTATAGCACCCCATGTAGAACAGATTTCCGGTGTCCCATCTGGCCATCGACGATATGCCTGTGGAGGGTACGGCCCTGATGTCGCTAGGGCGTACAGTAATCACAGCACACAATGCAAGATGCATGAGTCATGCAATCTAGTCATGCATCAATCCTGCGCATACTGTGCGTTCATGTGAGATAACCTCTGCCTATCAGGGAGTCTCATAACAATATGCTCAATGACATATGCAATGATCAACCACATCTCATAACAAACATGCAGATGATGCGTATGGGCATGTATCATGATGCTATGCTGTCACATACTCATAATCGGTATCAATAATCGGCATCAACAACCGGCCTCGACAATGTGGACATTTAACCAACATTGCCCCCAAGGAATGGCCCTCATAGAGCCAAACATATAATGGGCTCACGGCCTCACACAACGGCCTAAAATACAACACAATGGGCCTTACTCAAGGCCACACATATACAACAGGTGAGCCCTGCTCATGGGCCTCAAATACATCACAGGTGGGCCCTACACATGGTTCTCGAATACATCAAATGGGTCATGCATTATGGGCCTAATACATATCACAATGGGCCTTACCCATAGGCCACGAATTCATCACAATGGGCCCCAACTACGGGTCGTATATACATCATATAGGTCTCGACAATCGGCCTCGGCCTCAACAATCGAAATTGACACTTGGAATCGGCCTCGATACTCAGCCTCGACAATCGGAATGGACCGAAAATCAGAATCGGCAATTCGGTCATGTCAATCGGAATCGGCCGAACAATCGGCCTAAGGAAAGGTCACAATGTGGGCATTCAACCACCATTACCCATTAATGTGGACATTTAACCGACATTACTCCCCAAGGAGTGGTCCACATAGAGCCATACATATAGTGGACCCATGGCCTTACACAAGGGCCTAACATACATCACTATGAGCCTCACTCATAGGCCACATATGCATTACATTGGGCCACGCCCATGGGCCTCAGATACATCATAATGGGCCTCGCCCTTGGGCCTTGAATACATCATAATGGGCCTCGCATGCTAAGTGGGCCACATCACATGAGCTGTATTACATGGGTCGCACCAATGGACTTCATGTATATCAAATTGGAACACGCCAATGAGTCTCATGGATGGGCCACACCAATGGACCTCATGCACATCAAGTGTGTTGCATCAATGGGCCGCACTAATGGGCCTCCAGTATATCAAAGTGGGCCTCATCTCATAAGCCTCACATGCATCACATTAGTCCTCACACAAGGCCATATGTATTATCATAATGGTCCCCATATACGGGTCGCGTGTACATTACAATAGACCATATCCTGGGCCTATTATCTTTAACATCGGGCCTTGACATCTAGGCCGGAATACATCACAATGGGTCACACCCATGGGCCTTAATACACAATGGGTGGGCCTTACACAATGGGTCTAATATACATCACAGATGGGTCTTTAAATAACGGACCTTGATTACACACAATGGGCCTCAACCCATGGCTCCAAATACATCCACAATGGGCCTCAACCTATGGGCCCTAATACATCACCATGGGGGCCACATGAATGGACGGTGTGATTATACAACATATATATCACGGTAGGTCCCACTATGATGTGGGTGAGAGCATGGATTACACTTACACTACATCATTTCAATAGTGGTAGGTGTAACATGTGTATCACTATACACTATCATTCGATTGGGCACATGGCCCATTAATGATGATCAGCACTGTCCAACCATTGGACAGCACTGCCCAGACAATCTGGACAGTATGGAAGAACACATGCCAAAACAGTGGGGTCCACCATCCTGGTCACATGGACGAAGTAGGATATACGTCATGGTCAGACCCTCATCCTGCTAATGTCCTTACAATGGACGGTTGGATACAAAAATATAAATCAAGGTGGGCCCCACCGCCAAATGGACGGTGTGGAAGCAATATATACACATCAAGGTGGGTTCCACATGCGTGTTCCACCAGAGAACGGATCCGCCTTGCCTTGGACGGTGGTGTACTCCACCAGCTATTTGAATCTGACTCATTCCCTGGCCCATGGCCAGGGAGTTGGGATGGACAGTGTAGATCAAACTCACAAAACATGTGGGGTCCATGTGGATGGACGGTGTGGATCAGACCCACATAACTTATTGAAGTCAATACCACATCTTCATGGCTATGTAACATACACCAGTTAGTCCCCTACTTACATAGGTGGGTCCCACGTAGGGCCCACCATAACATATATATATTATATATATATATATATATATATATATATATATATATATATATATATATATATATATATATAATTTTATTTATTATAACCTGGAGAGGCTAGCACGTACAGGGAGTGCAAATGATGATACAGACATCACGGTGGGTCCCACACATGTGGCCCACCGAAGAGTGAATCAGCTAATGTTTGTGTTATGCCAACGCCCAACAACGCCTGCTGCTGGATGATGTACATACAACGCACATATGGTGGGGTCCACATTGATGGCCTAGGATGTAAAGCCCTGTTAAGGAGGGTGGGTCCCATGTCCCACGTGTGGAGGAACCACATACATCATGGATGGTTTTCCTCAGATGAACGGTTGGGATCTAACACATCCCTCATGATCAGGCCCACCGTGGAGGGCCCACCAGCACGTCCAGACCGCTGGACGGTCCGGTTGGAGGGACAGCGTGGAAAACACATTCATACAGGAGCCACGGGCCGTCAACACTATACACAGCAGCTAGATGGCTGGTGTACACCATCCTGTCCAACGTTCAAGTAGGTGGGTCCCACGTGGGGCCCCACCATAATGTTAATTTCCCATCCAAACGGTTTATAAGGTCACAAAGACCAGAATAAAGGGGAAAAACAAATTTCACGGCGATCCAAAACTTCTGTAACCCCACACAAGGTTTCAATGGCAGACGTTCAATCTTACTGTTTCCTGCTGTGTGGGCCACCTGAGTTGCAAATATGGCTGATTTTTGGGGGGCCCACTATCCCAAAAGGGGACCCAACAAATTCACGGTGTTGATTAACAACACACATCATGGTGGGGCCCACGTATTGGACCCCTGGGTCCAGCCCGTCCGTTGCACACGCAGCAGCGTCCTGCGCTGCACGGCCTCTGACGGTCAGCAGCAGCAGGCGCTGCTGCTTATAATTTTTTTTCTTTTCTTTTAAATATTGTTTTCTTGAGGTTTTTCTATGGTAGGGACCGCATCAGACAGATCCACACCACCCATTACATTCCATGGCCTGAGACGGACCAAACAAGTCCAATATTCAAAGTGTCGTGGGCGTGTGGAAACTTTAAAGTGAGTTTTAACGGTAAAAACCATAAATTTCTTATGTTATGGGTCGCCAGAAAATTTGATTGGCTTCATTTTTCGGCTCAACGCCTAAAATGAGATAAGTAATGGAATGGATGGAATGGATCAGATCAATGCATCAAGGTAAAGCCTACATGAGTAGTCCACCAAAAAGCTTAAACAAGCTAATATTTTATTTATTATTATTAGTATTTTTTTTCCTGCTGGGAGTACCACCCACTGTCGGTTCACACTCCACTGCACATCGTCCAGCGTCCCTGGACGCTGGATGGGCGGCGTGGATATTTTCATCAAGGTGGGTCCCACGTGAACGTGGCCACCCCGCATGGCATGGATGAAATACATCAATCATGGTGGGGTCCACACGGACCAAGCCGATATTTGTTGTTCCCTCCATCCTACTTGGCCCAAAATAGGCAGCAAGACGGGCCCCATTCACGGGACGTCCAGAAAATCTGGACCATCCAGATTGTCGATCAGGTGGGCCATACACACATATCATTATATAAAAAAAATAAAGAGAGGAGGGAGAGAGAGAGAGAGAGAAGCACCCACTAACCGGCCTTCTTCTTGGACTTCCTTCTTCCATCTACGCATCCTAGAGCTCCAAAGGATGCGATTCAACGGTCAAGATTGATTTTAGAGGGTGGGATGGGGTGGTAGGGAGTGGGCCATGCCAAGCTTCTCTCATGGAGCTTGGACAATGGACTCTCATGAGTTGCTTGGGAGAATGAGAAAGAGAGATGAGAGAGAGATATGATGGGAGAGAAGTGGTAATTTCTAGGCAATTAATGAGTTTGACTTATGGGGAAAAGGGGAGGGGTGGTTGCTTGTAAGGAGTTATGGCTAGGGATAGGGTAGGGTGATGTCATCCCTAGGGTGACATCATCGTAATTATGTTTCTAGGGAAGTATAACAACAGGGATAGGGGGTCCCGTGATCAAGCGATCAACGGCCGAGATAATGCACAAGCCGGATCTAATAATCTGAGCGTCGCATTGACGCACGAGACGCATCGTCGGAACCGCAGCGATGGCGCGGTCGCAATGACATAGGTCTTGGGTTGAGTCGACTCGAGTTTAAAGCGTGTGAATCAGGGTCGCGCAAAAACGCCGGTTAAGGGTCGAAGGTTATGAAAATTCGACTGCGGAAGCCTATGAAACGGTATGGTCTAGGATACGGGTCTTACACCCCGTTTGGCAAAAACAGGCACCCTTTGGCTATACCCTAAGTATACCATGACCCTGGGGCTATTGACATCACTTTTAGGCCTATTTAAAGACTTTAAACCACCCCTCTTATTTCATACGAATTTCTCTAACCCTAGAGAGAGAGGGAGAGAAAAGAGGAGAAAAGAGTGAGGAGCAAAGAGAGAGATCAGTAGATCATTGTTGGGATTCACTCCCACTGCACCACGTACCGAATCACCACCTCATCATCTCTGCACCATCTATTCTAACTTAGATTTGGGTAAGAAATCTTAACCCTAATCTTGTTTTAGGAACCCAAATAGAAGAATCTAAGAAATAGCTAACCTATTTCAATGTATAGGTACCCGTTGTTCTGTATTCGGGAACGTAGTGTACGAACCGAGTTCGTAATAAACGTACTGACGAAAGGTACAGACTATAAACATTTAGGTTATGGTTTTCAAGGCTTTCAATGTTAGCTAATGATTTATGTCTGACTTGTTTGCAACGTACGATGTTAGTTACGATGTATTCGATGAATTATATATGTGTATGAACTATGTGAATATATTATGCATTCCATGTGTTTGTTGAAATGTTTGAATGAAATTACAATTATGATTTGTACTTGCCATGACTTTTAACCTAGAATACATGTTTGTTGTATGTATGACAACTCCCTTGTGAAGGGATTTGCTATAATATATGCTATAACTAGGATAGTTCATGTATGTAGTAATGTGTAGGCTAAGTGTTTGATAAAATATTTGAATGAGAAATTGTTGATGAATTTCATTTAATAAGGGTGTTGAGATTGGATTCTCAATTACCTTATCTATAGTTATAGTTTCTTTCATGTAACCTATCTTTCTATTACGTGATTTATGGATGAAATGCCTACGTATGATGACATGTTCAATATGTTTGTTAAAATGCTCAAATAAGAATTATATTTGAATTGGTTATTAAATGCTGCTATGACTATTACATGTGATTACCTATTGCAATTGAGTGCGATTGGGACTACGTATCGAGTGGCCGAACTAGGCTCGCCACAATGGATACGTTCGACGAATCCGAGCCGTACGGTAATTGTCGACAGTGGTTAGGCCATGTGGAGTGCTTATGCGCTCCATGTCGATTAATTCAATGTGCGCTCGTACCAATCAAACTTGTCAAATAACCCGATTGGCCTATTGTGTGTTTACCATGTATGGACACTACTGCTTGGACTAAGGTACCACTTACCAATATAAAAGTTTCAACCATGGTACCAAGATCCGCTAAGACTCATGAGCCGGGCATAGTGGTGTATGGGACACCGTGGTCGAGTTGTCGGCCTACGCTGGGGTGACGAGCCTCCCTGTAATTACCAGTGAGCAACCCAAACTCGAGAGCTGAATATGGTGGTGTATGAGACACCATATTCGAGCTGTCGGCCTACGTTCAGGTGATGAGCCTCCCGTAGTGACCTTGAGTATAAATTAGGCCTACGTTGAGGTGACGAGCCTCCCCGTAGCGATCTCGAGTGTAAACTCTTGAACTTGCCTATCCACTATTTTCATCAGGGTGATGCGCTACAACTTACCTATCGAATGTGAACAACTAGGATTGACAACCCTAGATGGATCCTTGCTTGGGTAAATGATAATAAGGGAGGTACCTTAGTTTCCCGAATCTGCTGTATGAATAAGCCTAATAAATTACTTGCCTAACACGACCATGCACCGTATTGCATGTGCTTTGGCGAGGAAGTGCACTTTTAGGGAGTTTGTCATGCACGACCATGAGATGAAGTCGCTGAGGGAGTGCAGGAGAGGGCATGCATCATTACAACATACCATTCCCGCATTAATAAGAGTACTTAGGATATGATTGTGTACTGCTTTATCATTACTGCTTGACTGAATTGATAACGTGTTAACCTCTGCCTTATAGTACCACTGAGTTGATCACTCAGTCCGACTCTGGGACGGTGTTTTAAAACACCAACCAAACTCTTATTTAGATGCAGGTTATGACGAGGCTTTTGCGACGGGGCAAGATTTCACTGACGAGGAGGAGGAGTTCTCCTACATGCAGCTCTCAGGCGAGTTTATGTAGACCTCGCGCTGCTTCGATGAGATTACAGGGATATTGGATTAGTTAAACATTTACATTTTGGTATTTTATGTATTTTGAAATAAATTATGTATATATTCAGCCCGGCTACATGATCATACTCTTGAGGTTAAGAAACCTGTACATATACTTATATACCTATCTTATTCTTCGACTTGCTTAATTACATTAACTTTGGAGTATGATATGCTGTTTAGTGTAATCCCACTCATGTTTAAGGCACTAATATGGACAACATTTAAACATCATTATCTATGTTGCATAAGTGATGCGTTGGAGCTCGGGAGTTGAGCTTTGCTCGACCCCCAATTTTCGGGGCGTTACAAGTTGGTATCAGATCATGACTGGACCTGGGTTATGGTAACACGACGCACTTTGACTTAGGTGGGGGCAAAAATGTAGAAATGATCGTAGGATCCCAAGTTTCACCGACGAGCGAAATTGACCTTTCAAATGTGACCCGTACGCGTCTGAGATCATGAGAAATGATCTAAATTCCTTCTTAGACCGTTAATTGACGGGTTTTAACTATTAGTCGGCGATTCCCAACTTAAATCATGCCAGAAGACGTGAATATGTGCGAAATAGACCGAAGAAATGCATTTCACGGACATAGGGGCCCATACCGTAAAATCCGGTGGGACCTAGGGGGTCTCCCGCACCATTTCATACCCACGGGTGGGGGAGGCCACCGCCCCTAGGCGGCGGCGCCGCTACCTGTCCAGGGGACTGCAGCGGCACCGCGCCCACTTCCAGCCGGCCGCAGCTGGCCGCGGATCCAGTGGCCCACTGCCCTAACCCACATGTGTGGGGCCTTGCACTCGTGTGGGACCACCCTATTTAGGTCCCCTTTGCCTTCCTTTGTCCATTCCACCCCCATTCCAAGCTCCAAACCCCTCAAAAATCTCATTTTCCCTCTCAAATCTTCTCTTCTTCTTCTTCATTACACACCCACCCTCCACCATTTTCCTCAAAACCCATCACCTACCACCTTCTATCCCCCTTATTTCCTCTCATTTGAGCACACAAATCCATCTCTGTGTCTCACAAAACCCAAACCCACTAACCCATCTCATCCTTCAAGTTTTCTTAACCCATGACTCTTTTTGAGCTAGTGACTACCATCTTTTTCCTTTCCACACTCCTTTCTGTTGAGGGTCAAATATTGCATACTAGACTCCAGTTATTGCCTGGATTTACAAGCATGATGCCGTTTAATAGCCCGATTTAATCGTGTTTGTAATGCAAAGTGTATTTATGAGCATGGACTGAAAAAGGGTGCTTAAAGCATGGATTTAACGCTCTGATGACACTAAAGTTAAGAGACGAACTCCAAGGGACCAAGATCGACGGAATTACACGCCAGAGATCCGAGAAAATCGAGAAACTGAAGCTCAAGTGGCCGAAAAGTCAGCCAGAATGCAAGATCACAGGGTTCCCACCATCTGTTCAGCTCAAAACTTCAAACATGGCCTAAGGACTATATATGAACCGTACACGTCAATTTTCAGCTATTGGATCCCTCTGAAAGTGGCCCAACGGACAAATCAACCCCTTAAAACCTTAAGTGGGGCCCCATGATATCTGGATGTGCTTCAATTTTGGTCTCAACAGCTTACACGAGGTAAAAAAGTGGATGGACGGATTAGATTTTGCATATACATTAAGGTGGGGCCCACTTTAAGAAAGTGGAGTGCACAGAAGCCGTGCACTCGCCGTGCACCGAACGGACCAAGTCGGTCAGCAGGCCTGACCCGACTTCTTTCACTAAAACAGAAATTTCCGTTTTCAGCAGCGTAAAAGCTGTAACAGGGACTTGCGGTCCTCTGTTGTGGGCCACCATCACGATTCTAAGGTCCAATCCGGACTGTCCATTAGACCAACACGGCCCATATTACTCTTGCCTAGGTGGCAGTATTTCAAATGACAGCGAAGATCGGGTTCTGATCGTCCAAACGAAAGATGGACGGCAGCGAGAAAATTCCTGTGGGCCATGCCAAAATAAATCCAAAACCATCCTTCCCCAAATGGTTTTTCGATAATATCACAATGGACAGAGTGGATCTCTTAATACGATAGCGAATTGGGGCCCACCATCGTCACTGCGTAACAAATACGCAGGCACTGTTGCGTCCGATAAACGCGGTCGCTGTGGGCCATTTTTCCGATCATGGTCAAGATCGGACTGATGATCCGTCCATCCATCTTGAAGTGCATCTAAAACGGTCCAA
>JAJHSJ010000739.1:0-72425 GCA_021015155.1 Magnolia officinalis
TTCTCTGCTCACTGCCAGCTGCACGCCCACCCCGACCACCACACCAGTTTTCATTTCAGCTCACAATAGTATGATTTCAATCTCTTGAGATCTACTCTTAGGCGAGAAACCCAAGAAGAATTCGAGATGGGTCTTCTCAGATTGTTAGAGCTTCATGGAAATCCAATGATCTGATTGACTAGAGCTTTTACTTGGATTTTTGATTAATGTTCTGCTCTATTTCTTTTCTAGTACTTGGGTTTCTGCTGGTGGAAGAAAGATCAAGAACAGATCGATTCTTACAGGTTTCCTCATTTGATTCGATGCTTTGTTTATTTTTTCATCGGGTTTTGCTTTGATTCTCTTAAGATTTTGAATTTTTCATTAATAGAGGAGGATCAAGAACAGAATCCTTTACTATTTCACCCAACAAGCTCGAGCTCGACTTGAGGTAAACTCGACTCGACTCGACAGTTTGGCAAACAAGCCAAGCTTCAATGTTGAGCTCGAGGCCAAGCTCGAGCTCGAGCTCGAACTCGAGTACACATAGACAAGCCAAGCCAAGCTGGCCCACCTCGACTCGACTCGACTCGACTCGGCTCGTTGCTCACCTCTAGTCGTTCCTAAGTCACTTCTTCAAAGCTCTCCGTGCTTGAATCCGCTCGTAATTGCTCCCCGATCATGATGTCGATGCATTGTCAATGCTTCAACTTCAAGATCAAACACATTGCATGCGATGTTCCAATGTGATGTTCCAATGCTGTGACCAAGGTGATGGGAGGTAGGGTGAATCTTCTACAACTAATGGGAAAGTTGTAATGCCCAGGGGATTCACCAAGAAGGGTCTTTCAGATGATTTAGACAAGGATATATCTACAGAGGTGGGTTCAAACTCTAGAGAATGGTGGAGATTGAGTTCATCTTCAACATTGAGGTTAGAATCCTTGTTAAAGTGGTAAAGCTCAAGAAGAGAATCAAATCTCATGGATATGAGGCGTAGGATGTGGGATGATACAGGATTCACCTAAGCTTCATTGGCAAAAAAAACCCTTCGAAATGCCTAAAGATCGGATCTTCTATATAAAAAATTAAGTTCCAACGATCATAAAACAGACAGAAATGGCTAGTCTTCAACCGCAACGAATTTAGGTTCGGTTGCACCGAGTTAGACAAGAAAGCCATTGACAGACGTGGGCACTTTCGGTCGCACCAAAAGTGGTCTTCGGTGAGACCGAATGTGGCACTTGGTTGCAGCCAAATTACCTAGAATTCTGAGCCCAGCCCGCACCACACATTCTCTGATTGAAACGAGACTTTTTCTCCTCTCCGGGAATTCCAGCAGACAGACGAAAGATTTCCAGTCGGGGAGAGTGGAACGAGAGACCTTGTTGAACCTTCACAAAACAGCCAATTGGAAAGCAATAGTCATGCTTGTAATCCTCCAAACTACCAACAAATGAAACTATACCATTTGATCCCTATCTCACTCAGCTAAAATTGTAATAAAAAATTATTCATGGTAGCTAGTTCGTTGTATGTTTTAGCCGTTTTCAGTCGGACGACGAAGGTGGGTTCGGTGGGACCGAAGGTTGTTTGAAATTGTTGCAGAGTTTTTTCAGCAACACGGGACCTCTAAAGCCAATCTAAGGATGGCCAATTTAGGTTCCTATGGCTTAGGGGGATGATCAATAAAAGTGTGTACCTATTAGGTTTAATATCATGTAGAGGTTTATGTTATTTTGGGTTAAGGGTTAGGGTCACCAAGGCACCGCATGTACCTGTTCTTTGCTCCTTAATGCTCCACCTTACTTGTGTCTTTAGTCTTTAGCTTCTAAAGGCTCAACCGACTACATGACACAAGGACTCCACGTGATTGACAAATAGGCTGCATAAATTACGGTTGTACGGTTATGATAAGTTTAGGTTTAGGTGGGTTTTGGAGATGATTGGGATAGGTTTAGAGGGAAACAAAAGGAAAATAAATGAAAAAAGAGAGAGAGGGAGCTTGAGGGAGGTAGAGAGAGAAAAGAAGAGAAAAGTGTAGATAATACCTTAAAAGAAGAGAATATGAGAGATATAAGATGGAATCACTCCATAGCTTCACACCACCCAATCACAGGAGGTTTTCTTTGCTCGAGCAAAAGTGATATTTTTTATATTCAATACATCATAATGCTAGGGCATTCCACACGCCCATCCCTTTATAGTCTTTGGGGCGTTTTTTTTTTTTTTTTTACAAAAATACTCCTATGGCTAAAACAAAGTCCAAAAATACCCCCTAAATCAACTATAACATAAAACAATCCACAAAATAAATAAAATAACTAAGAAAACAACTAAACTAAAGTCCCATAATATCCACAACCAAGATGGGCCAATGATCAAAATGTGCCAACGGTCCAGATGATCCATCGCGCGAAACCCAATGGTTTGATGAAAGTGTCCACTCAATCCAATGGTCTAGATATGTTCGATAAGCTCCTATACTCACATGCATCTTCCATTAATGGGGTCTTCAAAGATGCATAAACATGCATGTGGAGTCTTCCAACGCGGTTACGTCCTCGATCTGGGCCCCAAATAATGATCATCTAACCATAGAGTGTGATGGAATTGGGGCCAAAGATCTCCTCCTCTGGTATACTCTAACTGCCGCTCGGATGTCCTCATCAATTTTCCACAATGTAGTCTTTGTGGTTTACAAATATCATATCTGTATCTATGTGCATTGTATTATAATGCCCATATACACATACAATTCTAGTACATACATATCGCACCTTAGCTCTCATGCATCCGCATGTTGCAAGCATGCATATACCATGTAAACTCCACAATCCCCCCTTGACTGACACAATGAATGATTTGGTTAATCTTTTGATATTGGAAAATTCAAGAGCCGAAACAATTTCAACACAACCTGAGAGTCACGGGAGGAGAATAACATGAGATAGTGATGAAAATGGAGATGTGGCTACATTATTAAAATTATTTCTTGATAATGTGAACTTAGCCAAGTAGCCGCGTTAGCCCTGCTAATTATGCATACAACTAGAACGCCTCAATTCTGTGGTAGAATCGGATGACATAAATATGTTATAAATGCATTTCCTAACACCGGTCCTTTGCAATATCCCTCTGTTTAAAGATTTTATTTTATCTTATTTTTTAATTTATGTGGTATTCTTGGTTATCCTGTGCTGCTGTCATTGGGCGTTAGAAAGGGAATAGAAAGATCTTGTTTGTGATTTTATTTATTTTTTTCTTTCATTAGCTTCAAATTTTGGTTCCGATGGCTGTATGTTATGTTAGGATCTCATTCGCGATCTTCCTTCATTCTATTAGTTACTTTTACACTATGCTCCATTTCTAGTGTTATATAGCTTGTTGCATCTAAATGAATTGGCATGATTAAAATGCAGGTTCATCCGAATGTTCCATGCATGCTGTTTACTCCAATCTGTCCACACTCCCTTTCATTTAGGCCTGTGATACTTCCAGATTCTGCACAACTTGAATTAAAGGGTGAAACTACTTTATCTTCTGTTACATTATCCATATCTTGCTGTGTTGTTTTCACTTTCCTTATTTATCAATGATAGTAAATTTCGAGGAACATAACTGAGGAGGAAGGAATTGATATATGGAAGTGAATGAGTAAATTAGCTGAACTAATGGGTTTCTTGACTTGCATAGTTGTATGTGGGGCAACCACCTCGGGGGAAAGATTCCACCCAAAACACAACCTTTGCAAGTAACTCGAATACATGCTTCCTAAAAGGAACTTTCCCCTTCGGTCCAAGAGGAATTATAGGATCTTCAGCCCGAAGAGAGGCACAGCGCACTCAGGTTTTCAGTTTGGACTAGTGGGCCCATGGTTCCAGGAAATTAGCATGTTGGGCCCCACCATGGAAGGTCCATGCCCCAACATCTCCACAAAGGGACTATCTAAACTTTCAGATTGTTGCCTGCAATGGAAAGGAGAAATGTAGTAATGGTCCACTCTCAACTGAAAAAAAAGCCCAAGATTGATGACTAGGACTTTTCCAACTTGGGAGGTTTCTGGGGCATGGCTCATGCACAGTTGACTGAACAGATCTATGGTATGGATAACTAAACTAATAAACCATGAGAACACTTGTTCAAATCTGAATACCTAACCATACTGTGCATGTTCTCCGGTTGTGGTCCTATATAGTCCCTTTTTCTCCAGCCCTACTCACTTCTAATAATTGGCTTCATGATTAGCTTATTACTTAATTCCCGCCTCATTCACATTAAGGACCCAATCACACTCCAACTCAAATCAGGAAACACCTTGATTTCCAACCTATCTTAACAACCTTGGTCACTAGACTATTTCATCATCAACATCTTAGCCTTTCTCCCAGAAATTTGTTGGCTTTTAGTGGTAGATTGGTAAAAGTTTTGATCAGCTTCCCACTGAACATTAACCTTCCTCAATTATCCATGGTCTAGGAACCGGCCATGTCAGAGGATCACATTGACACCACTGTCATGCCAACATGGTCCCACCCAGTATTGATCCTCAGTCGTACGTGTATGCCCCAAAGGGGGAGCAAACATAGTAGGGTTGCAGTGGGGCAGTTACCAGGTAAACCGCTAAGTACTAGAAGTCGGCTGAACACACAAGTTCCACACCGCACCTTTCCACAATTGTTGCATGCCTACCCATAGAGGAAATTTGTGTGAATAGATGATGTCTAGAGCATGCAGTGCCAAGTGAGCCTGATGAGCGTACGGTTGTTACTTAAAGAAAAATAATATCAATGAATACTAGGATACATCTCAAAAAAAAAAAAAAACCTAATATTTGTACATGTCAATGCTGGAGTAATCTTATCAATCTATTTTGATAGTTTTCAAGGCTAAGTTATCTAGCTGTTTCTGTTTGTCTTGTTGTGCAAATAAATCTTTCTTCTGCAAATATTTTCTGAGTGGGGATATGATCAGCCGTTGGACATAAATGGTGTAACTTTGCTATTAGTGGCCCTTATTTACCGTCTGATCAGATCAGATGGTTATAGGAAGTGAACCCACTTGCTTTGGATTTTAGATGATGGGTTCTTATTACTATCTGATCTTGACCAGGTAACGTAAGCTTGTCAATAGTGGAAGTTTCAGTTCTGGTGTACCATACCAGATCATTCCTTTTCTGAATGTGGTGACTATTCATTAATTTCACGACTTGCTAACTTGGTTGACAGCTCTAGTCAATTCATCTTAGGAAGTAGTAAAAATAATTGGAGCTGGTTGACTCAGCTTGTGCAACCAGCAAGTGGGTCACGAATCAGCATTTTAATTAGGTCTTCTCTATCAAATACTTTTGGTTCTGAAATAATAAAAGATGTTAGCTCGTATGCTTGTGGTTTCAGTTCACATCAGGCTACCATTCTCTATCTTTTGCTCTCTCTTTTGGGTAATTGAAGTTTGTCTGAAGTTGTATCTAATGTGCTTTTGGGCCATTGCTAATTTTCCTTGCATTTTATCATTCTATCTGGTCTTAAGTGGCATGATAGATTATCATCCTTCTTCCAAATTCAGTTTTGGCTGTTTTACACATGGATTCAACAGATACCAGAGGAGACACGAAGTAATGCATGGGTGTCATTCGATGGGAAGAGAAGGCAGCAGCTCTCAAGAGGAGACTCAATTCGGATATCCATGAGTCAGCATCCTCTGCCCACGGTCAACAAACGCGATCAAACAGGTGATTGGTTCCGTAGCTTAATACGCTGCCTGAACTGGAACGAGCGGCTAGATCAGAAGGCCCTGTAATTAATAGAAGAAACACTGGTAACCCAGACATTGTAAATGCTTGTACAGAAGAAAAAGTACATATATACAAGGTTAAAGAGATAGATTATATTCATTCCCCTTCACATTGGATCCCTAGAAAGGTTGCCCCAAGTCTTCATAAAATCCCAAATGTATTTCATATACTGCCTTTATATTCAATACGCAAAACGGCTGCATATCTTGCATTCCCTGCTTCAATGATAACAGATGAACTAAATCTTGCTGCCTTCTCTTTTCTTTGCATTTCATTCAGAACAGTATTCTTTCGAGTAGTCAATGTCACCACCCACACCGATTGTTTTATATAGTGTCACCTAAATTGCCACCCGACATTTTATGCTCCAAATCCCGCCATCCGGATTGCGAGTCATTTGTGATCAGGATCAAGGTTACCTAGATCGTGGGTCACTTTCGTACATGGTCCGGGAACGTGTATGCGGTGTGCTTCTTCCTCCAACACGTACACTAGGGGTAGGATCATGTGCATCAGTCCATATACTGTGTATGCAATATAGTTCTATGCATGACCTCATATCGCAATTTATATATGAAATGATGAAAGTTATTGTTATAGATCCTGCATGGTTAGTGTTGTATTATAACTAAATAAATAAAGTTATAAATCTCTACATTGTAAATATAAATTTGCATTAACTGAATCAATAGTGAGAACAAAGTGCCCTAATTTGGGTCACTAAAAATATCGATCTGGATTGGAAATAACCCATAATCTCAAACGCTCAATCCAGAAAATAAAATGCTGGGGGTTTTGTTTAGGTAACATTGATCCAAATCGCAATTTTTCCAAGCTGAAATTATGGTTTTACACTTTTGATTAACTTGTAATGCCAATCCATATTCAGAATATAGAGATGTATACTTTAATTTATGCAACTGCATAGTACATGCATACATATAATATTATGCATGGGGGACGTATAATAATGATATTCGTCATTTGATAAATAATTACAATTTCATTTCGTATATAAAACTGGACTGTATACCTAATATATGTACTTAAGCGACATACATGATCCTACCCCCAGGGTATCGCACATTGGAGGAAGTCATGTACCGCATACTTGTTCTTGTGTGAGGTGATCTGCTATCCAGGAGACATTGTGTGTATCTTTTTTTTTTTTTTCCAAAGCAGAAAATGGGTGTGTGCAAAGTGACGGGTTGGGGTTAACCGTTGTGGCAAACCTTGTTCTTGGAAATTTCTTGGGAATTTTTAAGATTTTGGAGGTCTTTTCAAGATATTATTGGAAAATCTCATTGAAAATAAATACTAATAATTCTAATTATAAATTGATAAATAATCTTTAAAATTTAAATATGCATGTATATAGAGCTGGGCAGGGGACAACTCGACTCGCATGACTCGACTTGTCCGACTCGACCTGAATCGAATGGGTGAGTCGGTCCGAACCGAGTAGGCTTCACCCAATCCAAACTCAAACCGAGTCGAGTTCGAGTTACCTAGTAACTCGACCCTTCGACCTGAAATTCGATCCAGTCATACTCGACTCGATTTGAAACTGACTCGACTTGGATTCGGGTATACATATAATAAAAAACCCCGACCCGATCCCAAACTCTCTCTTCCTCCCTCGTCCTCCTTATCTTTCAATCCCGGCAACCACCCACCTCCATCACCACCTCTCTCTCTCTCTCTCTCTCTCTCTCTCCTCTTCCAAGCCTACCACCTGATGAGTGACTAGATCCGCATCCTCCACCTGATGAGTGACTAGATCAAGGGCACTTGGTGTTGAAATCTAATGAAATTCGTGAGGGCAGAGGTGAACCTCGATGGCCTCAAGTGGCCTACATGCACGATATCTTTTGTGGGACATACATAAGCCATGGATTTATGAAGATGGTCCGTTCAAACTGAAGCTAGACTCGTGTAAATATTCGGTTTTGGCATTTCACTAAAGAGTATGATGTTTAGACGTCATATTTAATTACTTTCAGGCAATAATTTTCTACATTTATCAATTGTCAATTGCTTTCATATTCTCTTTCATACACAATCTTGCATCATTCAGCTTCCTAGGACTCCATCAAAGAAAATTCAATATGAGAGCTTGCATACACAATCATGCATCATTTAGCTTCCTTAGGAATCTATCAAAGAAAATTCTATTTGAGAGAAGACAAAGTTTAATATAATCTCATAAAATTAATGGCATTTTAGGTATGTCAGACCACCTACGCTCAAATTTTGAAATTAAAGTGTATGTGATGATTATTTAATCAAATACTCCTAAAAACTTCGAAATTTGTCTCAATTGATAGCTAGTTAAAAGAAAATTTTAAAAAAATAAAATAAAATGGAGAACACAAACAACTAATGGATATTGAAATTAAAGCTCTAACTACATAATTTTTCATTCAAAACATGAAGAACCAATAGATTCATAATTATTTAACACTGATTTAACATAATTAAAAAAAAAAAAAGAATTAAAAATTAAAAATATTGAACAAATTGAACATATAAGATATATTGATACGATTTGTATATTTCGTATCACACATGTGAAATACAAAATATATCAGCCGTTGTCGTCGATATTTAAAAAATTGAATAAAATTACTTGCCAACAGCCACTATTCTTGTGCATATAAGGAATACTCTTATACAGTAACATGCATCACATGTTCTAAATATGCTACATATGCAACTGTCCAAGTTCAAGCACCTCATATGCACATGTGCCATAATTAATCTTTAAGCACCATCACATGCGTGAATGTATCACAATCTATATTAAATCCTCTACAAGTGTCACAATTCATCCTCTCATTACGAAAGATTTAATAAACAAAAAATAAGACAATTAGTTGCAATAACAGATCTATACCTGTCAATAGACTGACTAAAAAATTCAGGTGGTTTACTTACCAAAGGAGCCACATGTATTGTAAATGTAGACTGAATTTTTTATTCTCTTGCTAACCATCCATTGTCATAATACATGTGTGGTCTATCTACCTGATGAGTCAATTGGCTAAAGGGATTTTTACTCTAACCTCTACCTGTTATTTAAAATGCCTGCTTCTATGAAATTTAAGACCATACGCCACTCCTTTTCTTCTAAAGTAAGAAAACCAAACATGTAAATCCACACGGAGACAAGTCACACGTGTGTATGATCGGATTGACTCATCAAGAGATCCTCTTGTACAGAAAGAGGCCTGCTAGTTCTGTATCCCACCTACATGGAGCTATGATGGTCCCTACATGATGTAGGGTCTAGATCTTCCATACGTAAATCGCCAACATGCAGCTATCCCTCACGCGATGTATGGTCTAGATTTTAAATAGTTATATGACCATTCACCATTTCACTCACGTGAATCCAGATTACAGAGGCTGTTGCACGAGATCGATCGTAGCTAAGTTATGGTAAAATCAAAATATGGTAGAGCAGTGTCGTGAGATACCATCAGGGACCGTCCATGTAGTCGGCCTCATTACGGACGGTCAATGTTTCCAAAGTCTGTATTAGAACACTCTAAACCATCCTTCATGATGTTTGGTTGAATATATATATCAAACATCTTGATTTTAACCTTTGAATTCGATGAGTCTTAACTTGTATGATGGATAGAAAACAAATAAAATATGTTAAATTGGATTATTTCAGTCATTTGAAATTTGGCTCTTTTGTTTGAAAAATGAGCTGTGAGTATAGGCTTTGTGTAATTAAAGGGTTGCGATATTCAATTTGAAAATTTCTTTAGGCATCCCTCGCTCAGCTCAGCTGGCCCTACATATAAACAAATTTTGTCATTGAATAAAATATAAATTTTGATGAATAAAAACTATGATGCATCATATTGCAATACATGATAAACCTCTCATTTCACCTACATATCATTATTTTATTTTATTTTATATTGTCTACTTAATGCCATTGACGAAAGCTTGAGCAAACTGCCAAGGAGAAGAATGCTCATAGCTCACGTCCTAGTTCCATGCAGCTCCCTCCTAATGGTACCATCGGAAATCAATGGTGATTTGGTGGGTCACACGTTGATGGGGTACAAGAGTTTTGACTTTCACTATCGAAGTTAGGTTATAGAGTAATGTGGTGAGATACCATCGAATACTGTCCATTTAGTCGACCTGATTACGATATATGGTTAATATTTCAAAAGCGTGTATTAAACCACTCCAACCATTCATCATCATGTTTGGTTGAATACATCAAACGTCATGATTTTAACCTTTGAATCTAGATTATCTTTGATGAGTCTCAACTTGTATGCTGGGTAGAAAATAAATAAAAAAATGTTAAATTGGATTATTTCAATCATTTGAAATTTGACTCTTTTGTTTGAAAAATGATATGTCAGTATAAGCTTTGTGTAATTAAAGGGTTGTGATATTCAATTTGAAAATTTCTTCAGGCATCCCTTGCTCAGCAAGCCCTATCGTAAAACAATTTTTGTCATTAAATAAAATATAAATTTTGATGAATAAAAACCATGATGCATCATATTGCAATACATGGTAAACCTCTTATTTCACCTGCATATCATTAGTTTATTTTATTTTATATTGTCTACTTAAATGTCATTGACGAAAGCTTGAGCAAACTGCCAAGGTGAGGAATGCTCATAGCTCACGTCCTAGTTCCATGCAGCTCCCTCCTAATGGTACCATCAGAAATCAATGGTGATTAGGTGGGACACACGTTGATGGGGTACATGAGTTTTGATTTTCGCTATCGAAGTTAGGTTATAGAGTAGTGTGGTGAGATACCATCGAAGACTGTCCATTTAGTCGACCTGATTACGATATATGGTTAATATTTCAAAAGCGTGTATTAAACGACTCCAACCATTTCTCATCATGTTTGGTTGAATACATCAAACGTCGTGATTTTAACCTTTGAATCTGGATTATCTTTGATGAGTCTCAACTTGTATGATGGGTAGAAAATAAATAAAAAATGTTAAATTGGATTATTTCAGTCGTTTGAAATTTGGATCTTTTGTTTGAAAAATGCGCTGTCAGTATAAGCTTTGTGTAATTAAAGAGTTGCGATATTCAATTTGAAAATTTCTTCAGGCATCCCTCCCTCAGCAGGCCCTATCGTATAAACAATTTTTGTCATTGAATAAAATATAAATTTTGATGAATAAAAACCATGATGCATCATATTACAATACATGGTAAACCTCTTATTTTACCTGTATATCATTAGTTTGTTTTATTTTATATTGTCTACTGAAATGCCATTGACGAAAGCTTGAGCAAATTGCCAAGGTGAGGAATGATCATAGCTCACGTCCTAGTTCCATGCAGCTCCCTTCTAATGATACCACCGAAAATCAATGGTGATTAGGTAGGCCACACGTTGATGGGGTAGATAAGTTTTGACTTTCGCTATCGAAGCTAGGTTATAGAGTAGTGTGGTGAGATACCATCGGAGACTGTTCATGTAGTCGACCTGATTACGATATATGGTTAATATTTCAAAAGCATGTATTAAACCACTCCAACCATTCCTCATCATGTTTGGTTGAATACATCAAACGTCATGATTTTAACCTTTGAATATGGATTATCTTTGATGAGTCTCAACTTGTATGATGGGTAGAAAATAAATAAAAAATGTTAAATTGGATTATTTCAGTCATTTGAAATTTGGCTCTTTTGTTTGAAAAATGAGTTGTCAGTATAAGCTTTATGTAATTAAAGGGTTGCGATATTTAATTTGAAAATTTCTTCGGGCATCCCTCACTCAACAAGCCCTGTCGTATAAACAGTTTTTGTCATTGAATAAAATATAAACTTCGATGAATAAAAACCATGATGCATCATATTGCAATACATGGTAAACCTCTCATTTCACCTACATATTATTAGTTTGTTTTATTTTATATTGTCTACTTAAATGCCATTGACAAAAGCTTGAGCAAACTGCCAAGGTGAGGAATGCTTATAGCTCACGTCCTAGTTCCATGCAGCTCCCTCTTAATAGTACCACCAGAAATCAATGGTGATTAGGTGGGCCACACGTTGATGGGGTACATGAGTTTTGACTTTCGCTATCGAAGTTAGGTTATAGAGTAGTGTGGTGAGATACCATCGGAGACTGTCCATGTAGTCGACCTGATTACGATATATGGTTAATATTTCAAAAGTGTGTATTAAACCACTCCAACCATTCCTCATCATGTTTGGTTGAATACATCAAATGTCATGATTTTAACCTTTGAATCTGGATTATCTTTGATGAGTCTCAACTTGTATGATGGGTAGAAAATAAATAAAACATGTTAAATCGGATTATTTCAGTCATTTGAAATTTGGCTCTTTTGTTTGAAAAATGAGTTGTCAGTATAAGCTTTGTGTAATTAAAGGGTTGCGATATTCAATTTGAAAATTTCTTCGGGTATCCCTCGCTCAACAGCCTTATCGTATAAACAGTTTTTGTCATTGAATAAAATATAAATTTCGATGAATAAA
Organism: Magnolia officinalis; assembly: GCA_021015155.1. Taxonomy (NCBI): domain Eukaryota; kingdom Viridiplantae; phylum Streptophyta; class Magnoliopsida; order Magnoliales; family Magnoliaceae; genus Magnolia; species Magnolia officinalis. Next base: position 12,290 of record JAJHSJ010000739.1, read on the forward strand.
AACCATGATGCATCATATTGCAATATATGGTAAACCTCTCATTTCACCTGCATATCATTAGTTTGTTTTATTTTATATTGTCTACTTAAATGCCATTGACAAAAGCTTGAGCAAACTGCCAAGGTGAGGAATGCTCATAGCTCATGTCCTAATTCCATGCAGCTCCCTCCTAATAGTACCATCGGAAACTAATGGTGATTAGGTGGGCCACACATTGATGGGGTACATGAGTTTTGATTTTCGCTATCGAAGTTAGGTTATAGAGTAGTGTGGTGAGATACCATCGGAGACTGTCCATGTAGTCGACCTGATTACGATATATGATTAATATTTCAAAAGCGTGTATTAAACTACTCCAACCATTCCTCATCATATTTGGTTGAATACATCAAATGTCATGATTTTAACCTTTGAATTTGGATTATCTTTGATGAGTCTCAACTTTTATGATGGGTAGAAAATAAATAAAAAATGTTAAATTGGATTATTTCAGTCATTTGAAATTTGGCTCTTTTGTTTGAAAAATGAGTTGTCAGTATAAGTTTTGTGTAATTAAAGGGTTGCGATATTCAATTTGAAAATTTCTTTAGGCATCCCTCACTCAGCAGGCCCTATCATATAAACAGTTTTTGTCATTGAATAAAATTTAAATTTCGATGAATAAAAACCATGATGCATCATATTGCAATACATGGTAAACCTCTCATTTCACCTGCATATCATTAGTTTGTTTTATTTTATATTGTCTACTTAAATGCCATTGACAAAAGCTTGAGCAAACTACCAAGGTGAGGAATGCTTATAGCTCACGTCCTAGTTCCATGCAGCTCCCTCCTAATAGTACCACCGGAAATCAATGGTGATTAGGTGGGCCACACGTTGATGGGGTACATGATTTTTGGCTTTCGCTATCGAAGTTAGGTTATAGAGTAGTGTGGTGAGATACCATCGGAGACTGTCCATATAGTCGACCTGATTACGATATATGGTTAATATTTCAAAAGCGTGTATTAAACCACTCCAACCATTCCTCATCATGTTTGGTTGAATACATCAAACGTCATGATTTTAACCTTTGAATCTGGATTATCTTTGATGAGTCTCAACTTGTATGATGGGTAGAAAATAAATAAATTATTTTAAATTGGATTATTTCAACCATTTGAAATTTGGCTTTTTTGTTTGAAAAATGAGCTGTCATTTTAAACTTTGTGTAATTAAAGGGTCGAAATATTCAATTTGAAAAATTTCTTCGGGCATCCCTCATTCTATAGGCTCTATCATATAAACAGTTTTTGTCATTAAATAAAATATAAAATTTGATGAATAAAAATCATGATGCATCATATTACAATACATCGAAATGTGTGTGTAAACCTCTCATTTCATTTGTGTATCATTAACTAGTTTTGTTTTATATTGTCTACTTGAATGCCATTGACAAAAGCTTGAGCAAACTGCCAAGGCAAGGAATGCTCATAGCTCACATCCTAGTTTCATGCTGCTCCCTTCTAATGGTACCCCTGGAAATCAATGGTGATTAGAACTTGATTCGGTGGGCTACATGCTGATCGGGTGCATGAGTCACAGTGTGTTTGACTTCCGCTATCAAAATCAAGTAATAAAGTAGTGTGGTGAGATACCATCGGAGACTGGACATGTAGTCGGCCTCATTAGGATGGTTAATATTTCAAAAGCATGTATTAAACCACTCCAACCATCCCTCATGATGTTTGGTTGATTACACCAAACGTCATGATTTTAACCTTTGAATATGGATTGTCTTCAATGAGTCTCAACTTATATGATGGATAGAAAATAAATAAAATATTTTAAATTGGATTATTTCAACCATTTGAAATTTGGCTCTTTTATTTGAAAAATAAGTAGTCATTATAGACTTTATGTAATTAAAGAGTCGAAATATTCAATTTGAAAATTTATTCGAGCATCCCTTGTTCGACAGCCTCTATCATATAAACAGTTTTTGTCATTGAATAAAATATAAAATTTGATGAATAAAAATCATGATGCATCATATTGCAATACATCGAGATGTGTGTGTAAACCTCTCATTTCGTTTGTGTATCATTAGCTAGTTTTATTTTATATTGTCTACTTGAATGTCATTGACGAAAGCTTGAGCAAAATGCCAAGGGAAGGAATGCTCATAGCTCACGTCCTAGTTCCATGCCGCTCCCTTCTAATAGTACCACTGGAAATCAATGGTGATTAGAACTTCATTCGGTGGGCCACATGTTGATGGGGTACATGAGTCACGGTGTGTTTGACTTCCGCTATCGAAGTCAAGTTATAAAGTAGTGTGGTGAGATACCATCGGAGATTGGCCATGGAGTCGGCCTCATTACAATGGTTAAGATTTCAAAAGCGTGTATTAAACTACTCTAACCATCCCTCATGATGTTTGGTTGAATACACCAAACGTGATGATTTTAACCTTTGAATGTGGATTGTCTTCGATGAGTCTCAACTCATACGATGGATAGAAAACAAATAAAATATTTTAAATTGGATTATTTCAACCATTTGAAATTTGGATCTTTTATTTGAAAAATGAATTGTCACTATAAACTTTGTGTAATTAAAGGGTCGAAATATTCAATTTGAAAATTTCTTTGAGCATACCTTGTTCGACAGACTCTATCATATAAACAGTTTTTGTCATTGAATACAATATAAAATTTGATGAATAAAAATCATGATGCATCATATTGCAATACATCGAGATGTATGTGTAACCCTCTCATTTCAATTGTGTATCATTAGCTAGTTTTATTTTCTACTGTCTACTTGAATGCCATTGACGAAAACTCAAGCAAACTGCAAATGAGAGGAATGCTCATAGCTCACGTCCTAGTTCCATGCAGCTCCTTCCTAATGGTACCACTGGAAACCAATGATGATTGATGGGGTACATGAGTCATAGTGTGTTTGACTTTCATTGTTGAAGTCCATTTATAATTTAGTATGGTGAGATACCATCAGAGACTGGCTATGTAATCAGTCTCATTATGGATGGTTAATATTTCAAAGTTTTGTGTATTAGACCACTCCAACCGTTCCTCAACATATTTGCTTGAATACGTCCACCTTCATGATTTTAGCCTGTAAATCTACATAGTCTTTGATGAGTCTCGGGTTGTATGATGGATAGAAAACAAATAGAATATTTTAAATTGGATTATTTCAACCATTTATAGTTTAGCCCTTTTGTTTGAAAAATGGGCAATTATTATTAATTGTGTGATTGAAGGGCTGTTATATATATTCAATTTGAAATTTTTTTTTTCAGGAATCCCTCGTTCAAAGGAGCTTATTATATAAACAATTATTATCATTGAGAAAAATATAATTTTTGATAAATAAAAATCATAATGCATCATATTGCAGTACATCAGGATGTATTCAAGTAAACCTCTCGTTTCATTTGTGTTATTAACTAGTGTTATTTTCTACCGTGTACCTTAATACCACTAGAAACAGCTTGAGTGCAAATTGTCAAGGCGAGGAATGCTCATAGCTCACATCCTAAGTCCATGCAGCTCTCCTATCGGTATCCATGGAAACCAGTACTAGGACCGTGATTTTGTAGGCTAAAAGTTAATGGGCTACATGTGAAAATCACAGTGATTGGCAAAAATCTCAACAGTCTTAGTGAGCTTTGCTGGTTGAATGTGGACCGTTCCTCTTATTGCCCTTTTAGACCACTGATAAGATGGATTAAATCGATGCATTATTAGTGTAACAAGAGGTGGTTCTACCTGGGTCCTTACTGATGCCTCAATGGTAGACTTGCAAGAGTTTCGACTCCAGGTCATGGGTTCGAATATCCATTGTGGTGAAATTCCACTGTGGTATGAGTGTGTGTTTTAAAAATAAAATTAAAAATAAATAAATAAATTATGGTAGTTGGATATGGTGAAATTCTATTGTGGTATGAGTGTGTATAAAAATTAAAATTAAAATTAAATAAATAAATGATGGTGGTTCTACCAGCTGCCATTTTCAGATATAGTAAGAAGATGAATTGGTCTGCGCAAGGATGGATGGTTTTTGTTTTAAAAACAAAACCCATGAGATTATCTTATATCCCTTACCTTCTCCACAGTTAGAGCATTGCACATTTGACTGTTAACAGCTTTTGTTTTTCACCCTTATTCTAGCATTACACATCAGATGGATAGTCACACATTAGATAGATAGATTTGTTTATTGGATGTATTTTTGAAGACATAAACAATCCATACGCTAATGCCATGGGTCACTCTCACCAAATAAAAAAACTAAATGTTCTACCACAAGAAAGACCGTAAGGATTTTTTAGGCACTTATGTATAGAAGGCCTGATAAAGTCCTTTGGTTGTGTGGTCTAATTAAGATAAGGAGCTTCATTTCTCATTCTTATTCACTACGGTTGAAGAGGTCCTGAATTGAAATATACAAAAAATGCTGACCCACAACTATAAGAAATATTCACTAAATATTACAGCAGACAGGCTTTTTCCATGTGTGTCATCTTCTCTCTGGAAACGGTCTCATGACAGAGGACTGATTTGCATATTATCACTTTGCGATGCCTAATGTAGAGACAGGACTTCACTATTTTAAGTCAGGTGGTGAAAAAGCTCTATGCCCCCACTTTAGGTGATATGGAATTGCATTTGGTCCCATGCAAATTCCATCTTGATTGAATCAATCAAGGTACTGTACAGTAGATACTATAGGAAATTTGATGGATTTTAAAATTTATTATATATGTGAACCCCACATTGATGCATGTGTTTTATCCACACCTTCTGTCCATATGCGCTTTTGACATGTGACATTTAAATTGCATGTGTCCAGGTGACTCCGGTTGTGAAAGCTAGTCTATTGATTATAATTTCATTAGAGGTGTACACTAGTCGAGCTTGGCACAACTCGACTCGGTTGGCCACTAGCCGACCCATCTCGAACTCGGCTTGACTTGGTCCTTGAGCTTGACTGGCCAACTTGGCTCGGTTCAGTCAGCAACTCAGGTCAATTCGAGCTGAGTTCACCTGTGCAGCATTTTCACAAACACATGTACTGCACTTTCAAAATCTCATTGTATGTAAAACGGCAACAGTAGTTTTACAGGTATTTTATCAAATACCTGCATCAAAATCAGAAAAAAAGGGTATTTGTTTCATATACATACCTTCCTTGGCACCAGCCAATACTTCGTTGAGTCATTTCGTCAAACACTTGGTGAGCAACATCAATATCAAAGTAAATGAGTCACCAAACTGGTTTGATCCGATTTCGATTCGAGCTGGGGTTCGATCCTAGTCGAGTCGAGCTCGCCCAAGCTCGAAATCAGTTCGAAATTTTTTTGAGCTCAAAAAATTAGCTTGACTCGACTCGAACTCAGTTTCAAACTGAGTCAAATCGAGCAAGCTAACCGAGCTAAATCAGTTCATGTAAAGCCCTAAATTTCATGGTCTATTAAACACATGCAAGTTTCACTTAATATTGTAATTTTTTCAAGAGAAGAATTTGATCCCAAACATTGAATTGGATGTTAACATACTATCACATTTCCAGATACACAATTATTGTGCAATAATAATATTAATTCTATATCATTTAATCTATTGTTTCAAGAGTTTAAATATGAGGCAGATGTAAAGCTCAAGTGGGAATTGGATGAGTTCAGGCCAGAAAACTTCCTGGAGGTCTACTACATTGTTCATTTATTAACCTGTTCATATAAAGTCATATAAACATGAGTGAAGGGAGGACACAGATATTAACTCATCCAAGAATGGTAGGCATTCAATCCCCACTCTTTCCTATGGTGTGGTCCCTTGAGCTTTGGATCTGCTTCAATTTTGGGCTCATGCTCTAGACTGAGCTGGCAAAATGGATGGACGGTGTGGATAAAACCATACATTGTGGTGGTGCCTATAGAGCTTTTCCAATACGAATTGGGCAGTGGAGGGGTCGCTACTCACTACCCAGTCCGAGTTTGTAGAGAGGTGGATCTGCCTCGTTCCATTCTCCCAGCGGGCGCCTGACCAATCATTGTACGGTCGAGCGGTTTTCTCCGTACTAGTCCTCAACGTTACATGTGGTTCACAGCAGTATGGGACCAATATAGAATCATATGAAATCCACTCCGTCCATCAGGCTTGCTTTCTTATTTGCACCGTATATCACAAAAACAAGCATGATCTAAAACTCAAATGACTAAATTCACGCCTAAAACCAATGATTTCACGTGGTGCGGTGGGGATAAATTTTGGATCAGGCTGATTTTTGGAGAGTTAGTTCATCATGGTGAGGCACACCTGATGAACGGATTGGATGGAATATACGAGCGAAGGTGGCCCCCAAACAAACCTATGGTTGGCGTCCCATCCCTGCTTTTTCCCTAGCTCACCTTATCTGTAGATCGAGCTGATTTATGGTCCCATGCCGTAAAAATGAAGGGTGCAAGATGCGCAAGCGGATTGCGTAGCGAGTAACTTACTGCACTTAGCGTACTGAGTAAACTCTTTAAAGTCTACCATGATTTATATACTTTATCCGCTTTGTCCATCCATTTTAACAGATAATTTTAAAACTTGAGCCCAAAAATGATGGATATCCGATGTTTAAATGGACCACATCACAAGAAACAGTTGAATTGAACGTCGGCCATTGAAAAAATCTTGAGTGCCACGGAAGTTTTGTATCAAGCTTATATTATATTTGTGTTTTCCCTTCATCCGTGTCTTTTTAATCTTATAAACAGGTTGGATGACAAATAAACATCACTAGGGGGCCTAGAAAGATTTCAATGGTGGAAATCATTATCCCTACTGTTTCCAATGATATGATCCACTTGATCTTTGGATATGCTTCAATTTTTGGATAATCCTCTTAAATTATATGGAAAAATAGATGGACTGCATGGATAGACCACATACATTCAAGGTGGGCCCAACTGAGTTTACTCGGTACGATAAGAGCCTGCTAAGTAACTCAGTACGCAATCCGATTTCGCAAGATGGAGAGAGTAGGTGTCACACACAAAGCATGGGCGCAAACACGGGTTATCGTACGCTCTCTGTACAACACACGTGTCGCATCGTGGCCAACATTTTCTCATAGAATTAGTACACTACAAACCAATGTACTGATCTAGTCCTGGGATCCGGATTCATGTTTCAGTACTGATCCAAACCGTTTATACAGTGGGCCCCATCGTGGATGGGCATAAGGGAAAATAATTCGCAGTATCCGAATATTCCAACCCTTTTATCATTTAACTCTTTTCTGAGCCACTGATAGGATCTTTCAATCTTAGACGCTCATCTGGGTCGCTCATCCACCCTGACACAGATCATATAAACCGTTTGGATCATCGAAAAACATGATCTAGTTAATAAATAATAATAATAATAATAATAATAATAAGCCACCTTAAACAGACGACAGTCCATTGTAGCCAACAACTTTTTTTTTTTTTTGTAGGAGAAACCTTTGTTAATAATTAATAATTATGATGTCTAATCATTTTAATAATTAATAATCATGGGTTGAAAAGTACTAAGTCTTATAAGTACAATGATTAATTTTCTAATGTTGTTGATTAGAGATCAAAAACCAAATGCTTGTGCATGCACTGCACACGGTTTTTCCTTTTATTTATTTATTTAAAATATTAAGACGTGGGCCCATGAAATTAATTACCATCACCCAAAGTCAACGGCTGACTTCTCTCATTCATCCTGATGAAGAAATTCCGTTGGTCCATCGCAATAGATTGCGTACGTTCCGTGGCCCATTTCAGGAATCCAGAACGTTGGTTTATCGGGTCTCAGTTCTGGATTGTCTGTGCCTGAAAATTTTCCAGATAAGAAGATCCTGCCCATTAATTTAGGGACCTTTTCTTTCAGTTGAATGTGGAGAATGCTGTGCCTGTTTGTTTGTTTTTTTTTTTTTTTTTTTTTTTTTTTTTTTGGGATAGCTTATTAGTACACACCCGTGTCATTACACACACTCCATGTTAGCCACCCCCACTGGGGATCGATACCAAGACCTCAAGTGTTAAAATGAGGTATCTCCACTCAGTCTGCCAGTTGAGCTATGGATCTCTGGGTGTATGTTGTGCCTGTTCTTAACCGCCCGTTCATATGCGACTGATGAAAAGGTTACCGTTATCCTGTCAAGGAGACTTGGTGGGCATGGTCCATCTACGGTGAGAGAAACCAGACCAGTGATCTCGTTGATCATATAATTCCCCGTTTGGGAAACCACACCGATCAGGTGAAGATCTGTTAATCACAAGGCTAGGATCATTCAACAAGCAAGAGTTTTCTCTAATGAGCCATCTAAAGTATGGATGAAAAGATGGTCGGTTTGGATGCAAGGGAATGTACTTACGTGAGTTGCAACTAGCTTGTTCAAAGTAAAACTACAGCATTACACATACATGTGGGAAGCGGATTGGTTGGTATACCGCGCACCGCTATATAGCTGCTGCATTGACGTCTACAAGTTGTGTGGGTTTGATCACAAAGTATGTGTTATATCCAAACTGTTTATCCATTTGGTGAGCTTTTTTTAATACTTGAGATGGAAAATAAGATAAATCTAACTATCAAGTAGACCACACTGCAAAAAGCAGTAGAGGATTTAACATCTACCATTGAAACTATTCCTAGGGTCACAGAAGTTTTGAATCAATATGAAATTTATTTTTCCTCTTCAGACCTTTGTGACCTTATGTGCAGATTGGATGGAAAATAACTACAAATTTTTTAATGGTGAAAATCATTATCTCCCTGTTATTTATGGTGTAGTCCATGTCATCTCTGGATATGATTCGTTTTTTAGATAATTCTCGAAAATGATACCTAAAAATAGATGAACAATATAGATATAATAAATGCATCACTGTGGTGCGTATGTAACTTTGATCTCCTTTGAACCGTTCGTACAAATCGGAGCTTAGAGGAGCGTCGGTGCTCGTCTACGCACGACACTATATAGCTGGTGTGTGGTAGACCAGCCAATCCGCTTCCATCCATGTGAGGCGTACGCGTCACAAAACAGTTTCGTTACGCTGCTCAAGAGGTACAATGATAGTGACGTGGATTAGCCACTGAAAGGTTGAGTAGGGAGACTCGCTGCTACTGACGTGACGTCACCAAATTCTGTGAACCTCACCATGATGTATGTTTTGTATCCACACCGTTCATGCATTTGGATAGATCATTTTAGGGCATGATTCAAAGAATGAGGTAGATTCAAGGCTAGAGTGGACTCCACCACAGAAAACAGTGGGGGAGAGTGATGTTCACCGTTGAAACCTTCCGAAAGTCCACCATGATGTTGATTTGAGATCCAACTGTTCATGTGTTAACTAGGACTTGAAAGAAGGGAAAACACTTATATCAACTTGAGACAAAACTTTTGTGGGCTTTAGAACTTTTTAATGGTGAGCGGCATTCTCTCCACTGTTTTTGAATCATGCCTAATGTGATCTCTTCAAATAGATGGACCCGGGGATACAAAACATACATCATGGTGGGCCCACATAATTTGGTGACGTCTAGCCCCACTACTCAACTTGTGAGCAGCTAATCTGCGTCCCAATGATAGAACGTCCGTGGCTTCGGTGGATCTCTGAATCCGGATGCAAATTAGCTACTGTCAGGTTGAGCAGCGAGACGTGCTAACGAAGTTACGTGACCAAGTTCTGTGGGTCCCACCATAATCTATGTTTTGTATCCACACCGTCCATTCATTTTGAGAGATCATTTTAGTCCTGGTTTGGCCAGTTGCATTAGGTGGGATTAAGGTGGATGGAATTGTAAAAGTTATAGTAGATGCATGTGTAAGGTATTGTCCCTAGATTGGGTGTTTCCCATGTTTTCTAGTATTATGTTTAGAATGTATGCGTTGAAAATAAATCTCAGGATTTGCTTTCAAATTACATTTGGATTGATCTTAGATTAAGCAAAAATCCCTCGTTAATGGGATAAGTAATCCCGTCTCACACTTTCCAACACAAGGCTAATTTTCCAAAGCCTACAAAGTTAATTTTAATCCCATCTCCCACTCCTTCCAAACATGTGATCACTCTGATTTTCAAAGTGGAATTAGTAATGCAATACCATTTAATACAACTTAATACCATTGTCCAAAAGGGCCCTTAGGGAATGAGGTGGATCCAAATTTGTAGTAGACCCCACCACAGAGAAAATAGTGGAGAGAGTGACGCCTATCGTTGAAACCTTCCTAAGGTCCACCGTGATGTTTATTTGAGATCCAACCTGTTCATAACTTAACACAGATATTAAATAAGAGAAAACATAAATATTAACTTGATCAAAAACTTTTTTGGCCCTTAGAAGTTTTTAATGGTGGGTGTCACTCTCTCCATTGTTTTCTGTGGTGGGGTCCACTTGCTAATACCCTAAAAAGGCCTCTCCAAATGGATGGATGGTGTAGATACAAAACCTAGATCATGATGGACCCACAAAACTTGGTGACGTCACTTCAGTAGCGAGTATCTTTACTCAATCTGTCATTAGCTAATCCGTGTCCCCGAATCCACTGAGGTTGGTGGGATCCCTAACCGTGGGCCTACCTTAATGTATGTGCCTTATATGTAGGTTGTTTACCCATTCCTAAAACTCATTTTAGGAAATGATATTTTAAAAAATAAAGTATATATATCCCAATCTTATGTAGACAAGACACACACACAAAACAATGGTAATTTACCCTAAAAACTTTGGCCACAGATGTTTTGGATCAAGATGATATTTGTGTGGTCTATTTATCCAGCTCTTTGTGACCCTATCAATAGCTTGGATGGACAATAAACATTCCAATGGCTCCATGAAGTTTTTAAGAGTGAGGATTCAATCACTACTGCTTCTTGTGGTATGGTCCACCTAAGATTTGGATTTTCTTCATTTTTGGTATCACACTCCAAAATGAGCTTTAAAAATGGATGAATAATGTGGATGTAAGGCACATACATCACATGGGCCCCACACTTAGGGATACACCCAAACTATGTTATCACATAACTTGGAAATGAATATAAATCCGAGAATTAATTAAAATAACCCTCAATTATGATGTAATAAAGTCAATGATACCATAATTTAATATCATGGTCATTTTTTTTAAAAGTTTTTTTTAGGATGAAAATATCTCTTGGTCAGTCATTTCATTATACTATGATAACTTTTAGCAGAACTCAAGAGGGTCTTTTGAGAATGAGATGTGAGCTCCACTAAATCAATGATTGAGGTTATCTCTCGGCCGATCTGATTCGTTCACTTTAATCGGACATACATAAATCCGCAATATTGTTATTTTAAAAAAATGGTATTGTCTGTGGCCTACAACTGTACTAAAGTTGTGAGTTAATTCGGAATTGTTTCCTTTAGTGTGGTCCGTCCGTGTTGATTTTTGTCCTCAAATATGGGCAAATGGCATGAAATTAAAAACCCTTTCATGTTGAAGGCTTGGATATGCTACAAGATGATCCAGTGTGCCCCACACAAGATGTGGGATGACTTCAATAGATGGGTCCCTTACACGGGAAGGTCATTTAACATTTTCTTTTTCTTTCATCTTTTTTTATTTATTTATTTTTTCACGAAAAGGGTCGACCATTTTGGCCATTAGGATCATTGCCACATCTGTGGCACCCACTTTAGCCAGTTTTTGTAGTCATTCCATCCATTTTAGCGAGGTTCTGAGTGTTTTTTTTTTTTTTTTTTTTTTTTTTTTTTTTTTAAATTTAAAGATTTCCAACTAAACTCTTTGACGTAAAAGCTATGATCGTCAAAAGTAGGTTAAGGTTAAGATAATAGTGGCTTTTGTGTATTTTTATGGGTATCAATGGTATGAGTTTGTCAAAGGGAGGATAGTGTGGTGGTTCCTTTTAAATAATTATTTTTTTATATGAATGGTGTAGTTTATAAAAGGGATAAATTTTGTAATGGAAGAATGTTGTAATGTATGAATTTTAAAATGAAAATATGTTATAATGCATGAATGTTATATTGATGAATATTTTAGTAGAAGAATGTTGAAACAAGTGAACTGTCATAACTGTCACAATGAGGGAGTAATGACTGTTTTCTTCAGATCGACGGTTCACAGTCATTAATAAACTTTGAGCCCACTACTTTTAGGTAATAAATTGGTATCCAAATGAAATGATTCTATAGTTATTTGAAAGTTCATTAAATTATCTTTTTAACGAGTACAAGATTACCTAAATCGAATATGTAATGAGGGAGTTGTGACAGTTTTCGTCGGATCGGTGATACGCAATGTGTATTGGCGATCCACAATGAATATCAACGATCCACAGTTAATATTTGTGATCCATAGTAAATAGAAGCAATCCTTAATCAATATCAGCAATCCACAATAATAAATATCGGTAATCCATAGTTAATATCGGCGATCCTCATTGAATATCGGCGATACACCATACAACATTCTTCCATATCAAATTCTTTCATTACAACATTCATTTATTTTAACATTCATCACATTCATCCATTACAACATTCTTCCATTTTAAAATTCACCATTATAGTATTCTTTCATTACATAATTCACCGGTCTCTTTCACAAGCTCCCACCATTCATATATATATATAATATATATATATATATATATATATATATATATATAAAGAGAACCACCACACTCTCATTCCTTTCAAAAACTCCCACCATTGATACCAAAAAAAAAAAAACACACACACACACAAAAACCACTATTATCACAACCTAAACATACATTTGGTTATCATAACTTCTATGCAAGAGAGTGATGAGGTTTTTTCCCCGTCTTCGACCGGTCCTGAGCCCCGCTCGACCGGTCGTGGGAGGCGCTCGACCGGTCGTAGGTTCGAGCCCTGGCACGACTCAAAGTCCAGCGAGTAATTTTGCTGTTTTTTTACTGTAGCTAGGACTGGTCGAGGGTGAGTTAGGACTGGTCGAGGGTGGCTACGACCGGTCGTAGGAAATCCAGGACCGGTCGTAGGTTACGCAGTTTGTTCCGCGATTTTGCGCGAAACTGCGGATTTGAGTCCTTTCGCAACTGGGATGCGGAAAGGAGTTTCCCAAAACTATAAAAGGGGTTGCCTAGGGTTTTTCTAGGTATCACAAATAGCAAGAGGGTTTCCTAAAGCTTTACAAGGTATTTGCTAAGGGTTTAGGGCTATCAAAGGTGAGAGAGAGGGAGAAAGAGAGAGAGGAAGCTTATAGAAGGGAGGTTCTGCTCGTGGAGGTTCTCTACTTTGCAATCTACATCTCAGCGCTTCTATGTCCTCGTAATCGGTTAGATCTCTCCGTTTTCTCTATTTCTCTTATTGTTTATCCACTCCTGCGTGAGTGAAGAAGGTTGTAAACGTTCTACTTCATAGTGGATTGTTGATCTGGACGAGGTCCCGTGGTTTTTACCTCTTTGAGGGTTTTCCACGTAAAAATCTCTTGTGTGGTGTGTGATTGATGCTTTGATTTATTTCATTGCTTTTATTATCCATAATTCTGGTTTGTTTCGGGAGGCTAGATCCTAAGGTTTGTGCAAGGCATCCCAACAAAGTGGTATCAAGCTAAGTTCATTGAACGGGTAGGATCGGTTTTGAATTATGGAAGGTGGCTCAAGGATGATCAGCCTCAATGGTTCTAACTGGACCATATGGAAGGCTAAGATGGAGGACTTGCTTTATGCAAGGACCTATATTCTCCAATCTCAGGCATATCAGCAAAATCCAAGGATATGACTGATGATGATTGGAAGAAGACGGACCGAAAGGCGGTGGGGTTTATTAGACAATGGTTGGATGATTCTGTGTTCCACCATGTGTCTACGGAAACCTCAGCCGAAAGCCTATGGCTAAAATTACAAGGGCTGTATGAGAGGAAGACAGCCGGTAATAAGATATTTCTGATAAGGCGACTTGTGAATCTCAAGTTCAAGGATGGTGGTTCTGTGGCCGAGCACATGAATGAGGTCAGCAATATAGTGAACCAACTCACCTCTATGAAGATGGTCCTGGATGATGAATTGCAGGCTTTACTATTGCTTAGTTCATTGCCTGACAGTTGGGAGACATTGGTGGTGTCTCTAAGCAACTCCGCGCCAGACGGAAAGATATCCATGGAACAGGTAACTAGCTGTCTCTTCAATGAGGAGACAAGGAGGAAGTCTCAGGGGTCTACTCAGCAAGAGGCTCTTGTGACACAGGAACGGGGGAGAGGAAAGAACAGGAAGGGCGGGAAGGCCCGAGATAAATCAAGAGGCAAGTCGAGCAACAGAAAAGATGTTGAATGCTGGAATTGTGGCAAGAAGGGCCACTATAAGCATGAATGTCGTAAGAACGACAAGAAAGGAAAAGGGAAGGAAGATGAATCAGATTCCACTGCGGTCGCTTCAGATGGCGACATGGTAGTTATTCTTTCTACAAGTCACGATGTATGTCTCACGGCTACGAGTCAGGGCACCGACTGGGTGATAGACTCGGGAGCTTCTTTTCATGCGACTCCACACAGGGACTCCTTCACAAGCTACAAGTCAGGTGACTATGGGACTGTGAAGATGGGAAATTCTGGCGTATCAAAGATCGTGGGAGTCGGTGATATTTGTGTGAAAACTGATGTGGGCTGCACATTGGTTCTCAGGGATGTGAGGCATATCCCAGACCTTCGCCTCAACTTGATGTCGACGGGAAGGTTGGATGATGATGGCTATGAAAGCCGGTTCGCTGGTGGGCGCTGGAAGCTCATCAAGGGTTCATTGATCGTGGCTAGAGGAAAGAAGTGTTGCACCCTGTACAAGGCAAGTGTCAGTATGTGCAAGGGTGGGTTGAACGCAGCGGAGATTCAGCTATTGACATGTGGCACAGGCGTCTAGGCCACATGAGTGAAAAAGGGCTTCAGGTACTAGCAAAGAAGCAGCTCCTTCCAGACGTGACAGGTATGCCTCTTAAAACCTGTCTTGATTGTTTATCAGGGAAACAGCATAGAGTTTCATTCGTTAAAACTGCTTCTCATGTTAATAAAGTGCATGCATTAGATTTGGTTTATTCTGATGTTTGTGGTCCTATGAGGACAAAAACCTTGGGTGGGGCATTGTATTTTGTTACTTTTATAGATGATGCATCTAGGAGGGTTTGGGTTTATGCTTTGAAATCCAAGGACGAGGTCTTTGGTGTGTTTAAATTGTTTCATGCTATGGTCGAGAGAGAGACAGGTAGACCATTGAAGTGCATCCGCACTGACAATGGTGGTGAATACATTGGCGACTTTCATGAGTACTGCAAGTCCCAGGGTATACGGCATGAACAGACGGTTCCCAAGACCCCCCAGCATAATGGTGTAGCTGAGCGAATGAATCGCACCATTGTTGAGAGAATCAGATGCATGTTATCCCATGCGAAGTTGCCCAAGACGTTCTGGGGAGAAGCAATGCGCACGGCGGTGTATTTGATAAACAGGTCTCCATCAGCCCCGTTGAATGGAGAAGTGCCTGAGAAGGTGTGGACTGGACAGGATCCATCGTACAGTCATCTCAGGGTGTTTGGATGCAGGGCATCCGTTCACGTACCAAAGGACGAGAGGTCCAAGCTCGATATGAAGATCAGGCAGTGTGTGTTCTTGGGGTACGGTGATGAAAAATTCGGTTACAAGTTATGGGATCCGACCGAGAAGAAGCTCGTCAGGAGCAGAGATGTGGTTTTCTTTGAAGATCAGTGTATCGAAGACATTGGTAAGCCAGAGAAGAACCAGCCTAGTTCAGGTGAGCTAGAGGACATGGATCCGATTACTCCTCCCGTGGTGCCTGATGACGGGGGAGTACAGCAAGGTGCAGAGGACGAGGGAGTTCCTTCAGAAGATGGACCAGGGGAGCAGCCCCCACTTGATCCACCTGTTGAGCCACAGGTGAGGAGGTCATCTAGGGACAGACAGCCGTCCAAGAGGTACTCGCCGCATGAGTATTATGCTAACCGATGGGGGAGAGCCAGAAGATTATTCTGAGGCCCTAGCCGACGAGCATAAGGAGGAGTGGTTTGAAAGCTATGCAAGAGGAGATGGAATCCTTGCATAAGAACCACACCTATGACATGGTGAAATTGCCTAAGGGCAAGAAAGCTTTGAGCAACAAGTGGGTGTTCAGAAAGAAGGTTGAGCAGAAGAATTCACAGACGAGGTTTAAGGCCAGACTTGTGGTGAAAGGGTTTGGTCAGAGGAAAGGCATAGACTTCGAGGAGATATTCTCACCAGTGGTGAAGATGACATCCATACGGGTGTTGCTTGGGTTGGCGGCTAGCATGGATCTGGAGATAGAGCAGTTAGATGTTAAAACTGCCTTTCTCCATGGTGACCTGGAAGAAGAGATCTACATGCACCAACCAGAGGGGTTCGAAGTCAAGGGCAAGGAGCATATGGTGTGTAGGCTGAGGAAGAGCTTGTATGGGCTGAAACAAGCTCCACGGCAATGGTACAAGAAGTTCGATTCGTTCATGTTACAGCATGGGTATGACAGAACGGAGTCGGACCACTGTGTGTTCACGCGTAAGTTCTCAGACGGTGATTTCTTAGTTCTGCTGTTATATGTTGATGACATGCTCATCATGGGAAAAGACATCAAAAAGATTGACAGGCTGAAACAGGAGTTGGGCAAGTCTTTTGCGATGAAAGACTTGGGCCCGGCTAGACAGATCCTAGGAATGGAGATAACCCGTGACAGAAGTAGCAGGAAGCTTTGGCTGTCACAAGAGCGGTATATTGAGAAAGTCCTAGAGCGGTTCAATATGAATGCAGCGAAGCCGGTCAGTATTCCACTGGATGGTCACTTCAGATTGAGCGACAGGCAGTGTCCCAAGACGAAGACAGAGGTGGAAGAGATGCAGAAGATACCCTACGCGTCAGCTGTAGGAAGTTTGATGTATGCTATGGTGTGTACACGCCCAGACATAGCATATGCGGTTGGTGTTGTCAGCCGGTATCTTGCCAATCCTGGCAAAGAGCATTGGGCAGCAGGTAAAGTGGATACTGAGGTATCTAAGAGGCTCATCCAGGTTGAGCCTATGCTATGGTGACGGTAAACCTGTGTTAGAGGGCTACACAGATGCAGATATGGCAGGTGACATAGATTCCAGGAAGTCTACATCGGGGTTCATGTTCACGTTTGCAGGGGGAGCGGTTTCTTGGCAGAGCAAGCTACAGAAGGTCGTAGCATTGTCGACGACAGAGGCCGAATACATCGCAGTCACAGAAGCATGTAAAGAGATGCTTTGGATGAAAAGGTTCCTACAGGAACTTAGCCTAAAGCAGGAGGAGCACGTGGTCTATTGCGATAGTCAAAGTGCTATACACTTGAGCAAGAATCCAAGTCAGCATTCCAAGTCGAAGCACATAGAGATTCGGTATCACTGGATCAGGGATACTTTGGAACAGAAGGTGTTACAGCTTGAGAAAGTCCACACGGACGATAATGGGTCAGACATGATGACCAAGGCTTTGCTCAAGGGCAAGTTTGAGGTTTGTAGAAACCTGGCTGGCTTGAAGAAGGTGGATCCCTCCTGGGTCAAAAAGGGGGAGATTTGATGGGGTTTTTTCCCCGTCTTCGACCGGTCCTGAGCCCCGCTCGACCGGTCGTGGGAGGCGCTCGACCGGTCGTAGGTTCGAGCCCTGGCACGACTCAAAGTCCAGCGAGTAATTTTGCTGTTTTTTTACTGTAGCTAGGACTGGTCGAGGGTGAGTTAGGACTGGTCGAGGGTGGCTACGACCGGTCGTAGGAAATCCAGGACCGGTCGTAGGTTACGCAGTTTGTTCCGCGATTTTGCGCGAAACTGCGGATTTGAGTCCTTTCGCAACTGGGATGCGGAAAGGAGTTTCCCAAAACTATAAAAGGGGTTGCCTAGGGTTTTTCTAGGTATCACAAAATAGCAAGAGGGTTTCCTAAAGCTTTACAAGGTATTTGCTAAGGGTTTAGGGCTATCAAAGGTGAGAGAGAGGGAGAAAGAGAGAGAGGAAGCTTATAGAAGGGAGGTTCTGCTCGTGGAGGTTCTCTACTTTGCAATCTACATCTCAGCGCTTCTATGTCCTCGTAATCGGTTAGATCTCTCCGTTTTCTCTATTTCTCTTATTGTTTATCCACTCCTGCGTGAGTGAAGAAGGTTGTAAACGTTCTACTTCATAGTGGATTGTTGATCTGGACGAGGTCCCGTGGTTTTTACCTCTTTGAGGGTTTTCCACGTAAAAATCTCTTGTGTGGTGTGTGATTGATGCTTTGATTTATTTCATTGCTTTTATTATCCATAATTCTGGTTTGTTTTCGGGAGGCTAGATCCTAAGGTTTGTGCAAGGCATCCCAACAGAGAGTATGGCCCAAAATCTTAAAATAAATAAATAAATAATAATAATAATAACTGAGAAGCTTGCCAGAATAAAGGGGATGATGCCGGATGCACGTCGTAAGCTTCATGGAATGAGTGCCACGAAGGTGACAATGGTCTTAATGACCAAAAATAGTCTCCTCCCATAAAATAAAAAAAATGAAGAATAGAGAGAGAGAGAGAGAGAGAGAGAGAGAGAGAAGAAGAAGGTTAAATGGCCTTCTCGTGCAAGGGAACCACCTATTAAATCCATCTCACATCTTATGTGGGCCCACTGGATCATCTTGTAACAGATCTAAGCCGTACATATGAAATGAGTTTTAATTTCATGTCATCTGCTCAAGTCGAGAATAAAACTCATCACAGATGGATCACGCTAAGGGCCTGTTTGATTTCTGAAGTAAATGGCATTACCCGATAATAAGTAATAATTACTTACCAGGGAATTGCCCTTCGTTGCATGTGCGTTGATGTCGACGGTGTAGCTTTTTGGCGTTAAAATCGAGGAGGGCTGTGAAATGAATATAGGGCCTACTGTGATGTACATGATGTATCAACACCGTTCATCTTGTACGTCAGCCTCATTTAGGTAATGAACTCAAAAATGAGGCAGATCCAAAGCTCCAGTGGACCACACCACAGGAAACAGTGGAAATTTAATGTTTGCCGTATAAAAATTTTGTGGCGCTTAGAAGTTTTGTTTGAAGCTGATATTTGTGTTTATCCCTTATAGATTTTGGACTTAGGCCCTAAAATATTCTGATAAAATAGATGGACGGTGTGAATATGTCATACACATCACAGTGGGGTCCACAAATGCAAGTCAACTTTTTCGAACCAATTTTCGAGGTAGAAATGCATTTGAAAATTCAAACCGGGGAAAAGGTAATAATGAACTTTTGCAAGGGTATTTCCCAATTCCCTTGAAATCAAACAGGCCCTAAAGGAAACAGTTCGGAATTAACTTACAACATTAATACAGTTGTGGACCACATATAACTTTTTTTTTTTTTTTCGAAATAATGTTATTTTGGGCTCATGACTGTCCAATTAAAATGAACGGATTAAATCGATTGAGATGTGGCTCCAATCATTAATTTAGTAAGGCTCATACCCCATTTTCAAAAGGCCATGTTGACTTTCACGTAAAGTTTCACCCTACGAGGAAGCTATTATTAAGAAAAAATAAAAAAATGTAGTAAAAGTGCTAAGAAAAATAAGATTTAAAAATCTGGTATTAGTGCCCTTTATTACCTCATAGTTGAGAGTTATTTTAATTAATAACCCAAAAAATCACATAAGAATTTAGTAGAATACATGCATACATATTACAATACACTACATTTAGACTTTAGCCTAAGAATCCGTATCTTCTAATGATCTAAACCGTTTATACGATGTTCTCACTTAGTACGTGGAAATCCACACAAAAAAAGAGCTTTCAATCAAAAAATTCACTACGATGATTTGGCTCTTTTTCTTTGAACATGAACGGCCACTTTATCTTTTATATGATCAAAGAGTCTAAGCATTCAAAAGAGTTCTTCAATCATCTCCTATCCATGGGGAGCCGTATCAAATAAACGGTCTGGATCACTGAAAGAATCCCAGATCTAATGGATGGAGTGCCGATGTATCTTGTTGCAATAGGTCGGTACGTACTCGAGCAAACCTCATCACGAAAACGCGTAATACGGATTATACTCAAAATCACCGGCCCCGGTCCCTTACCCGGAAATCCTGACATGGGGGAATGTATCGGCCACGTAGTCATGGACACCCTAGCAATAAAGGTACGGTGTTAGTTCACCACCAATTATTCAGTTACGGTTCCTCGTCCATCGCGCGCTTGGCGCGCGTTCACGTCGCTCCAGACTGTCCAATTTGTAAGGCCCGTTTCTATAAAGCACAGGACAGAAATCACACTCATTGAACGGTGATGATTGCAACCATCCAAATAAGATTGTTTTATTGGTATGAATTTCTGATGAGGCCTGTAATTTGGACGGTTTGGATTTTTCTAATGTTACCGTCTGTGATGGTGGATGAGACACCACATCTTAAGAAAGATGGTGATGAACTAATTAAACCTAAGAAAGAGTGTGATGAACTATTTCTGTAGCCTCGCGCAAACCAAAACGCTAATAATTTCTGGACGCGGATTGCCTGCAAAAGCTAGGTGGGGCCCACCGTGATGTTTGTGATAAATCTATACTGTACATCCGTTTTTTCAGATCATGTTAGGACATGGGCCAAAAATTGAAGAAGATCTAAAACTCAAGTGGGCCGCACGAAAGGAAACAGTGAGGATTGAACATCCACCGTTGAAACATTTGTGGGGCCACACAATTTCTAGATCAGGCTAATATTTTTGTCTTTCAACTTCATCCCAGCAGGAATGAACTTATGAACGGTATGGATGGCATATAAACATCACAGTAGACCCTAGGGAGGTTTCAATGGTAGGCATTTCCCTACCTACTTTTTCCTGCCGTTCGGCCAACTTGAATTTTGTATCTGCCTCATTTTTGGGCCCTAGATTAACATGATCTTTAAAAAATGGATGAACCGGATGGATTTCTCAAAAACATCACGGTGGGCCCCACTAGCGTCCATAATTTCTATCATAACTCAACTTCACAACCACACGTTTTTTCTTTGGTCATCACACCTTCCAATGGGCAGCGACCCATTGTTTTCTTATTTTATTTCGCCATATTTTTTAATTGGCTAAACACCCTCCCAAGGGGTCGCCCTCACCACTTGTTATTTATTTTACATCCAGGGTTGACTACAAGTGGCAGCATGTGTATGGTAATCCGGGCCATTCATCCAGTAGATGGTCCATGGCCCAAAAACCACACCAATGCCAAGGACCCGAATCATCCCAGTGACTTGCAAGTGATTGGTTCAACAGGCCAGATGTCAATGATGGGGATGGGCACACAGTTGTTTGATCAGTTCATGGTTGCGATTCATCCATGGTGGGATCCACATGATGAACGGTCCAGATCGATGTAAAAAAGGCCACGTGTATGGTAGAGATATATAACCTAAAAAAGGAGTTGACTGGCAATAGAGAGTATTATACAGTAAGAAGGAAAGCTAAATACATGCTTACAGATTTCATCTCTAGGCCTATAACTTAGACCTGAAATCACGCCTTCGATTCTGGGATTGTTTTCTTTAGCAATATGAAAGCATGTTCATGTGGAAAGTCAAGGGATTAAACCACAAGTTATATCCAGCAGTCAATTCAAGTGGTCCACCTGGCAGATGTTTCCTAACTAACATGGTGGGCCACCCCAGGCAGATGTTTCCTAACTAACATAGAGGACCACCAGGCAAATGCTTCCTATCTAACGTGTACAGATCAGCTGAAATTTTAAATAAGATAGCTATAACTAGTAAGGGGAATGGTCACATAGTTTTGAACTTGTGGGTCCCACTGTGATCTATGAGTTCCATCCAACCCGTCCATTAAGCCTAGATCCCACAATCTAGACTGATTCATATCTCATGTGGGCCACAACAAATGGAATGATGGGGGTCAATGGGGAGGGTGACGCCCACCCTAGACACTTTTTAGATGAAATGTGGGCTCCATCTGCATGTTGTTTATATTCCATCCAACCCATTCATCGAGTGTGTCGCACCAGGATGAAAGGACATAAAAATACTCAGGCAATTACAAAAGTCAGATGGACCACACCACTTGACTATTTAAATTTCGGGGATGATTGTACATATCTCTCTGTGATATTTTTCACCTTAGTTTTGGATCATGATGATTCATGGGATGTGCAGTGAACATGAGGGGGCTTATCAGATGCACGGTTTGGATTCCACATACACTTCATTGATTGGGACATACGTGTCAAAAAAATGGTGATTACCATAAGTTTGTTGTGTGTGATTATTCCCAACTAATCATAGTTTATGTGTTTCTTCTTGTGCATGTACATCCTCATGTAGACCATGGTGCATTATATATACTTCAGTGCAAATCAACCATACACATGGCACATATCCATACCGATCATTTTCCTTTTAAAACAGTCGTTTGAAGGCAACCGTTGATAATCTAGCTATATTCGTGCCCCATCATTTAGACGGTCTGGATCAATGTACGGTGGATATGTCCATGAGTATGATCTACCATAACAATTAAATGATAAGATAGCTTTAAGTGGTTGTGGTTTATGGGGTTCATCATCTCCTTCTCCTGTGCATGATTTACAAAAAGAAAATGGAGTACCAAAAGATCAAATCACCTGAAAGGTTAAGCTTATGTTGTGGGCTTCCACACAGCCATTGACCTTGCATTTAAAAAAATATATATATGAAATGACACCGTCCAAACAGCCAACCCTAACTACTTTCTTTATTCTACCAAATAAGGGTTGACATGCAAGATGGTTTGTGCTATAAATACCCCACACTCATACCATGGACAAACACCTCAACTAGTTTTTCTTCTCTCTACTAGTAGTAACAGTACCACACCACTAATACCATTTTCTCCAATGGCGATTCCAGTTATCGACTTGTCAAAGATTGACGGTCCGGAGCGGGTAGAGACGATGGCCCGCATCGCAAATGGATGCGAGGAATGGGGATTCTTTCAGGTAATTTAGTGATCGTTCTTTCACCCATGTCGTTGATATATATCGAGAGAAATGTAACGGCCACCTGCCCGTCGTCTGATTCAGTGTCGATCATCAAGTGGGTCCCTCCTGGTCCATGTAACTCACCAGGTGGGACCCACATGACGGAACGGGCCTCGCTGCCTGTGGGGTGAGTTGGATCTTGAGGGTAGTTAAGAGCATTCCTCTTAGATTAATGCTCATGTGGAAGATTTTTTTCTTGTTGTTCTTCCTTTGTTTTACTAAGCACTCATCTGATAAGAAAATGAATTGTTTTGCCTTGTTGTTGCAGCTCGTAAACCACGGAATTCCAATGGAGCTTCTTGAAAGAGTGAAGAAAGTCTGTGCTGAGTGCTTCAAATTGGAAAGAGAGGAACGATTCAAGGACTCAAATGCTGTTCATTTGCTGAATGGCTTGTTGGAAGGAAAGAAGGACGAAGCGGGCCAGCGATTGGAAAACATCGACTGGGAGGATGTGTTTACTCTTCAAGACGATAACGAATGGCCATCCCAACCAATGGAATTCAAGTAAGTATACTCTATGGTATGCAGCATTCCAATATTTGCTTAGTATAAAAAAGTGTATTAATATACTGCAATCACTAGTAGTGAATTTTTTATGCAAGCAACCATTACAAACCATACAATAAAATTCGATGGTTGTCCAACTTCTTTGTGTGGGACCCACTAAATCACAAAAGTGTATGTATAGAGCTTTGAGTTTCTTTTAATATATGTAGACATGTGCATGAATGTATAGAACTTTGAGTTTCTTTTCATGGATGTGTTTTGATTTAAAATACTATTTCACTTCTAATAGGGAAACAATGAAGGAGTACCGAAGAGAATTGAAGAAACTTGCTGAGAAAATCATGGAAATCATGGATGAGAACTTGGGTTTGGAGAAGGGATACATAAAGAAAGCATTCAGCGGCGGTGATGGACTAGAACACCAGCCGTTCTTCGGCACCAAAGTGAGCCACTACCCACCATGCCCCCACCCAGATCGAGTGATCGGCCTCCGGGCCCACACCGATGCAGGTGGGGTCATTCTACTCTTCCAGGATGACAAAGTGGGCGGTCTCCAGATCCTCAAGGACGGCCAATGGATCGACGTCCAGCCATTAGCCAACGCAATCGTGATCAACACCGGCGATCAGATAGAGGCCCTCAGCAATGGTCAGTACAAGAGCGTGTGGCACCGCGTGTTGGCAACCAATGACGGGAACCGGAGATCGATCGCATCTTTCTACAACCCATCACTCGATGCCACCATTGCACCTGCACCACTGCTGGTGGGGGATGAACAAGCATACCCAAAGTATGTGTTTGGTGATTACATGTCAGTTTATGTTAAGGAAAAGTTCCTCCCTAAGGAGCCTAGGTTCCAAGCTGTGGGGTCCATGTGAAAGGTGATGAATTGGACAACATTTGAAGTGATGATGTAGCTGTTTGTGTGGTTCTATCTATGTAGATTTGAGTGTCCAAACCACCCCCCAAAAGGCATCAGATGGTTGGATTCCTTCTCTTGTCATTAGGAAAGGAGGGTGAGTTTTATTTGTAGTTTGTGATTTGCATGAGATTGGTGTTTGTACTTTGCAGTAGCTTGTAGTATTGACTGTCCAAATATTTTGATTGAACCTTTGCTTTGTAACTTAATTTTTATGTGGGTGTGTTGAAGTGTAATGGATAATTCTACCCTTTTTATCTGAAGGATTTCTTGTGATTTTTACCGTCCCACAAAATTACCAGTTTGGATTGTCTGTTTTCAGGGGACAGGGATTCTTCTTGGGCCACCTCTCCTTTATGCTGATGTCAATACAGTAAATTTTAAAAAATAATAAATAAATAAATAAAAGAAAATGGTTTTCCCTCACTGATGCCAACACAATTTTAAAAAATAATAATAAATAAAATGGTTTTCCCTCACTGATGCCAACACACCTACTCTCTCATTTTACTATGGATTTCATCTCCAGCACTGGTGATTGGCGTTGAAATCCTTTTACATTTTCATTCCTTCATCTCCACGGCTGAGATACTTGGCGTACGTTGGGAGAAAAAAAAAAAAAAAAAAAAAAAACCTTACCCTAGCTTGTTGCCTGCAATCCGCTCTCTTCTCAAACAATCTTCCTTTAAATCCTTGAATGCACATGAGTTTTCCATGTCAACCCTAATTTTTCTTCTACACATTCGTTGTCATGGAGCAAATTTCGATTGAAGCTTTAAATCTGCATCCATCCCTGCCATGCTAACATGTTTTTTTTTTTTTTTTCTTTTTTAATAATTTATTTTAATACACATACCCACGCACACACATTGGTATTATACTCAAGCCCATCACCTCAGTGTTGAAACCCATAGGGTCATCACTGAGCCATGAGTAGGGACCCACGGATTAGGTGCGACTCAATCTAGCCATGCTGGTGCAGCACTGACCGTGGGGCCCACCTTGATGTATGTGTTGTATATCCATGTCATGCATCAATTTTCCTAGTTCATTTTAGGGCATGGTCCAAAAAAATGAAGCAGTACAAATCTTAGGTGGACCACACTATAGGGATTTAATTCCCATAATTAAAAACTTCTTAGGAGCCACCAAAGTTTCGGATCAAGCTGCTATTTATGTTTTCCCTCCATCCAAGTCTTCGTGACCTTATCAACAGATTGGATGACTTATAAACTGTAACGCCCTGAAAATTGGGAGTTGTACATACACTTGACTCCCAAGTTCCCAGGTGTCACTAATAACCAATTTTTACTGTTTTGCATTTAATCCAGTTTAATGAGCAGTATGGAATTACTTGAAACATGAATCACACTTCACAACTAGTCTACTGGAATGGAAATGACCAAATGTATACAAGTCCAAAAATACATCAATGGGTCACACAAGGCGTTGCCCAACAAAAATACAAAGGAATGATAAGTCCAACAGAATGTACGCTGAGTCCACCACTCAGCGATCTCAAAATCCGTCTGCTAGACTTATGGTGAACCGCCCATCAGCTGGAAGTAAGACAGCTCATCCTCTTCTTCGATGCTCGCGCCGCACAACTCGTTGAACTCAGCACTACCTTCAGTTACTGAAGAGTCTGGTTTGTGTTTTAAAACACAGTCCCAGAGTGGGAGTGAGTGATCAACTCAATGGGTGCTATTAATCTTAAGTTACAACAAACATTAATTATATTATGAATTGAATGAAAAGAATACATTCACAAATCTTTAACTAGTCTTGCTAATGCATATGCATGTATCATGATATGATGCATGATCTCGCAACAACACTCCCTCGAGCGACTCCGTTTAACGATTGTGTATGACCAATACTCCATCATTGCGATATCAACTGCCGAGTCGCCAACCTAACTAGTACGATGCGATCATGATAGTGTTAGCCGAGTTCTTAATTAATTTTATTCATCCAGTAGATTGGAAAAACTAGTACACCCCACGTATCAATGCCCTTAACTGGCTGAGAGACCAAGGCCCCTCAATGTGCGAGGCCAGGACCCCGCAATCTTTGATCCCATCGGGTTTTTCATCCCCGACTTCAAGCACATGAGGAGTGCTGAGTAGAAGGATCACTCGCGGTCATTACGGGGAGGCTCATCACCCCAGCGTAGGCCGATAGCTCGGACACAATGTCTCATTTCACCATGCCCGGCTCTTGAGTCAGTGGATCGATTTCAAATGGTTATCAATGGGCTTCAATGGTTTAAGGGTGTTATATGTTCCATACAGACATGAGTAGACAGGGTTAACAAACATGGTTGGTCAGTAAGTGGACCAGACCGTGCGAGTTTAGGCGAGTACGTGACGGACGACATTGGGTACAAGCGACCTATGTAGTCCAACTACTGTCGCCCGTTCGCATCCGCCCAAATCTGTTGGTCCAGCCTTAGGATAGTCCTACCAACGGGGTCCTCCTTCTCTCACCTCAGTTTCCTGACTAACTTAGGGATTTGATGGTATTCAATAGCAATTCAATAAGTTAGGAAATATCATCTTATACAAGTGATGTCGTGTAATCATACATTAAACATATAAATTCAGAATTTTCTATAAATGTAAACTACTAACAATATTACGAAATCAATGTGCATGTGTGTTACGTTAGTGAGGAAGCCAAGAATTTCATATATCTCATAGTACAAAAATGCACAAGGGTTAATGCATCATACATGCTATAAGGAAACATCGTACAAGAATCAAACAAAACATGAATATGAAATCATCAAATTCATACCCAATCATGTGAGAGACAACAAACATTTCATAAGTACTCCATGTTGATTGAGAGGATCAAAGGTGAGGTCTTTCCTAGGTTTTCTCTAGATTATCCAAATACATCACCCACACATTCATAATCATTAGATTTATAATAAAATTGGTGCTAGGCCACCTAAGAGTAATAGTCCGCACCTATGGATCGTTGATATCTTGGGAAACGACCTAGGAGTGTCGAATTTGAGGTCGATTGGACGGAATCCTGAGGAATGCATTTGCATGTTAGAGTCTCATGCGAATCCTCCCTTAACAAGAGGGGTTTCCAAAAGGATGAGGGATTTACCTACCCAATCGGTGGAGAGGGGTTCTTCCGGTAGTTGTGGGTGAGGGATTCCTTGATCCACCTCAACTATGATCCACCGTCTCCCTTCTTCTCTCACACCTTGCTCTCTCTCTTCTCTCTTTATTCTCTCATTTCTCCTTGGTTGTTGGAATAATGGTGGGAATATGAGAGAAAGAGCCTTAGGGCTTTATTTCCTAGGTTTGGGCCCATTGGCCTTAAGTTTCAACAATTGCCCTCAATGGCCTTGTGGGGGCCCTTTTTAGCTTTGGAGCATCCCTGTCACTCCCTTGGCCACCAAATTTGGTGTGTAGGTGTCTCATGGCTCGATGAAGGGCTGTGCAAAATTTGGGGACAAACGGATGCGTGGTTCTATCGTACGGGTCCGATCTTTATATGGCCCTATGGGGTCCATTATGGCTGTTGGGGTGGTTCTGATGGCCCCCTGGCTATGAAATTTATAGGATAGGTGCCCCATGGCTCGATGAAGGGCCGTGCAAAATTTGAAGGCAAATGGACGCGGGGTTTTACCGTATGGGTCCAATTTACGATTAACGGTCACTGTTTCACGATCAGTTTCCAGATTTTGTGGACGGGCGTAAAAAAATACTTTAGGCCTTCACTGTAAATGTAGAAGATATCCGAAGGCTACAAAGCCTAATATCTCGGTTTTCTTTTAAAATGTCAGATTTCAATTCTAGGATTTGGGTCAAGGCTGGGGTAAGTTGTGTTTGGCAAGTATCGTTGGGACGGCGTGGATAATTAATTTCTAGGTGTCTACTAAGTCCAGGTCCGCGATGGACCCCAAGCCCAGTGAAATATACGGTTTCCCAAATTTTAGATTTTTCTGGCCTTCCTTGGCCACTACACGGCCCGCACAAGCTGTTGTCAAGTATAAACATGTCATCTAGCTTGACGACCCACACCCAGTCCGATCATAGCCAGACTAATCCACCCCAACGAGCTAACCAGGGTTAATTTATTGGTGGTACCCCACACACGAGCGGCTTAAGCGAACGGTCCTGCGGCAAATCCTACATGAACGCCTCAGTACACTGTTCTGGTTAGACATGATATTACATAAACATTATGGTAGACTTTGTTTGTGCAATTCAATCAAACACGAGGTCATATATGTTAATGAAGGCTCGTATTCAGTTATCATGTATGATTAGGATAGTGTTGAAGTGTTAAAATCGTACTTGACTCAAGTTCGATTGAACATGTTGCCCATGTTGAGATAAACCGATTAAGACCAGATATATGGGATCGACTGTCTTTTCAGCCACCGATGGTTATAACAATCAAGTGATTTTAGAATGTAGATGTTTAGTCCTTCTGAATGGATTCTTTTTACCTTGTGTTAAGTACTTTTCTTTCACCAATGAGAATAAGCTTTGTATTTTTTAGCAGAACAAAGATGGATAAAAGATTTGAACTAAAGGTTAAAAAATGCTGATTTTATTGATGTGCATATGGAGCTCAGTACAATCGGCAAATAAAGCAAATAAGCAAAGAAATAAACGAAAGATAATACATGTAATCGCTTGTTTAGACAAACAATCGAGGCAAATTGGCCAGCAGGATAGGACGGGGATGTGATCTTCCAAATAAGGACTCCGTTGATCAAAGGATCCAACGATAGTGAGTTGCGGATATTTATATTACTCCTAAGCGCACTATAACGATGGTGCTGGATAGTAGCGATCTAAGCTTACCTAAGCTTTGAACGTTCTGAAGTGTTGCTGAACAAAAGTGAAAGAACTAAAACTAAGATAAAGCAATATTGTAGCATTGTGTAGATTGTTTGCTTTTGGTGTGGGCCTGGAGCTCTTCATCGCGTGCTCCTTATATAACTTTGAGAAGTGCCAAAATCTTTATTGAGTAGTTTCCTTATTGGTCTAAGATTCTTAACAATCACGATGCGCAATTGTTTTTTTATCATCCCTAACTTGGTTAAAGAGATCTTCGCAGATCAAAAATATTTTCAAATCTCTTTGCCAGTGTGACTGCATGCAAAGATCCATGAATCTTATAAGATTAGTTTTACTCGACACAAATTCCTCACAGTGTCTCTGGTTTCCATTTGCTCTAAGAAAAATCCTCTTCCCGAACCTTCATAATCATCGCGAGAGTACCAATTGTCCTTAGGATGATCTCCTATTTTATAAGGATTGTATGAGACAGTCTTGCCGAGCATATTCGGATTTGCAATAATATCTCTATCTTGACACGTCTTTATAGACTTGTCGACCACACCGCCTTGATCACATGTGCCACTCATACTAGGACTGTGTCATTTGTAATAGTGTCTTTTTTACAAACATGTATATGACCCTATGTTGTTTTACTTTTAGCATGTGACGCACCATCAAAAGATATCCTTTGTACGTGAGTAGGATTTTATCCATCATTTACCGCGTATTATCAACACGTGGTGGTATTTACTCATTGGTCTAAGTGGATGCACCAAAACAAGTGTCAATAGGCTCCGAGAAGTTTTTAATTTTTGGACATTAATGACTACCATTTCCTGCTGTGTGGTGCACTTGAGATTTGTGTCTACTTTATTTTTTTAGACCATGCCCTAAAATGAGCTAGCAAAATTGATTGGCATCATGGATATGCAACACATAGATGGAAGTGGGTCCTCCCATCATCACCACACCCAGCAGTTGAATCTCGATATTCAGAA
Source organism: Magnolia officinalis (assembly GCA_021015155.1). NCBI lineage: Eukaryota > Viridiplantae > Streptophyta > Magnoliopsida > Magnoliales > Magnoliaceae > Magnolia > Magnolia officinalis. The sequence continues at coordinate 42,617 of JAJHSJ010000739.1, forward strand.
AGTAAGGGATGGGGATTGGGTACTACCCCCATCCTAGTTAGGAACAGACATGGGTTATAAGGGACCCTTGTGATGTATGGGTTTTATCCACATCATCTATCCATTTTGCATCAACGTATCATTTTAGGCTATAAACCCAAAACTAAGCAATTTCCAATGTTCAAGTGTATGACATAGTGGGGATTAAACACCTATTATTGAAAACTTTTGGGGGCCACAGAAGTTTTAGATCAAGATGATATCTGTGTTTTCCCTTAACTTATTTAGGCTTATGTGATAAAAAAATTGAAATCAAATAAGTAGAAATTAAATCTAAAATTTTAATTTAATAATAATATAAAATATAATAAGAATTACTAGAATAATAATATAAATCACTCAAATTTTCCCTTTATTCAAGTCCATGCGACCTTTTGAATAAGTTGCATGGCAATTCAGCATCATAGTGGGCCCTAGGAAAGTTTCAACGGTGGGTGCCATTATCGATACTACTTTTTGTGGCGTGGTCCACTTGAGCTTGGATCTGTTTTATTTTTGGGCTTTTACTCAAGAATGATATGAAAAAAAATGAATGGACAGTGTGGATAAAACGCATCAAGTTAGCCCTTAAACCCCTATCCATAGCTAACTAGGGACGGGCCGGTTAGTCCCCAGTCCGGGTCGAAAGTAAGTTATGAAAAGGCAACGGGATTCGGTGAGGTGGGCCTGACGTTTTATAGTTCCCATGGACCCAGATAGTATGTGAGATCGCACGTGCAGATGTCAGGGGCGGGACGCGGATTGGGTGCTGCCCTCGCCAGGACCTGGCCAGAGACGGACGGTCGAAACAGGGCCTCCGTGAGTTCCTCTATGATGTATGTGCTATATTGAGGCTGTCTATCCATTTTACAAAGATCATTTCAAGGCATGAGCCCAACCACGGGAAGTAGGTGTGATAGTGACCCATTGTTGAAATCTTCTTAGGGCCCATCGTGATATTTATTTGCCATCCAATCTGTTTATAAGGTCACACAGACATGGATGAAGAGTAAATATAAATAGCAGATTGATCCAAAACTTTTGTGGCCCTCGAGAGGTTTTCAACCCGGCGTTCAATCTCCACTGTTTCCAATGGTGTGGTTCACTTGAGCCTTCAATCTACTTATTGTTTATGATCATGCTCTAAACTAATCTGTCAAAATAAATGGACAGTGTAGATAAAACACAAACATCGTGGTGGGCCCACAGAGCCATGCCCGGAATGTCCATCTCTAGCCAGGGGTAATACCCGGTGCGCCGGAAGATAGGGCTGTCAATGAGCCGGGCATGGCCACATGGCGTAGGTCTCGACCTAGATTTTAAACTGTTTAGGACCAGGCCGTCGGGCTAGCCCTACTCAAAATACTGAATTTTCAGGCCCGAGCCCGGCCTATTGACCTCTCACGTATCACTCTCTCTCTCTCTCTCTCTCTCTCTCTCCACGATAACGACATAGCCGGTTCCACTTCCACATCGTCCTTAGCCAGCTACGACAGCTGACAGCCCTCTCGAATCACCTCAGGTATCTCTCTCTTCAACGTTGAATGTAGTTTGGGGATTTTTTATTTTTCAATCCCTAAGTAGGGTTGTGCAATGGTGAATGTTTATGGGGATTTGTTTATTTTCGAATACCTAATTGGAGATTTTCGGTGTTGAATTTCGAAACCCTACTTAGGGCTTTGCGATGGTGAATCTAATTGGGAAATTTTAATTTTCAATCCCTAATTAGGGTATTGCAGTGTCGAATCCCTAATTAGGGATTTGCATTTTTCAATCCCTAATGGAGCCTTTCTTCTCATTTTAATTGGATTTCTCTAATGTATTTGGTTTTCCTTTTATTAATTCTTATGATCATATAAACCTAATTAACAAAACTGCTGATTCATTTTTTTTAATTGCAGCTTACATTTCTTTCAAATCCAACTTGAAATTAATGTAATTGCAATTTAGAACCCTGACCCTTATTGTGAATGCTAAGGAAGGAACTTGCAATTCAACTCAATACTGCATCCAATTCCAAACATATCCTCAAAACTGCTTCTTTGAGAACGGCAACCTCACCTCAAGGGCGCAATTAGATGTTTCACTAATAATCAAATCCGGAACATCATGACATGAGTCAGGATTGCATCCATACAAAAAGGATTTAGGGGCCTATTTGGTAGACGCCTAAAAGTGAGTTCATCTAATTTTATTTAACCATAATTATTTATTAGAGACGATGATTGTATTATCAAGATTATTTTAATCCTTACCAAAATGAAATATGATCCCTAATACATAATCAGGATGAACTCATTTTTAGGTATCTAGCAAACAAGCCACACATGTTCTAAACATAATCATGGACTAATATTTGTTAAAAGCTAGTAAAATTTCACTAAATCAAGTGCTACAAAATATGAATATAAGAGTTAGGGGTTTTCCTCTGTAGTTTATTCAATCTGAAGATTCTTTGTCTTTTTTTTTTTTGCTTGGGTAAATGAAGAATTCTTTGCTAAGGTAATTTTGTATTATCATGACAACAATCCAAGGGAGGCTTTGCAAGAGTGGAGGAATACTATTTGCGGGCCATTCTCTCGGGATTGGGCGGCGGTGAGATCTTGTCATGTTATCGTATCATAGAAATGGTTACTAAACCAGGCACAATGGGGTCCATTTTGTTGGCATTATTTTCTTTCTAACCGGCCACTTGCACAGTGTTATTGGGTGTTTAGGATCGAGTTGATTTTGAGTTTATTTTGAATTTCTACCTTTCTGGTATTGTTTGATCTTTTAGATTTGGAAACCATGGTGTCTTTTTTAGTGTGCATGTTGAGACAAATACATGTGCAGTATTTAGGTGGTTAATCATGCATGCAAACAGTGAGTGGGGCACACCGCACACGTGTCCAATAAATGGGCAGTTAAGGACAACCAACAGCCAACATTCAACATACATGCATAGCCCACCAAAAGAACTGACAGATTTTCAGACTTGTGGCACTCTGAAGCCTGTTTGGTACATGTATTTGGTGTTTGAAGATGTAATTGCAATTAGCATTTCTCCCCTCATATCCAATGGAAGTTGTTAAAATACCAAAACCAGATGTGTTGTAAGTAGTCTACCATCTGCTTCTACTTTGTGTATGCATATAATCACAGCAATATTATGTGTGTATGTGTGGAGTGTGAATTTTATTTTTTATACCTTCCTAATTTGTTGTATACGTTTTATAGGCATTATCTTCTGTATTTATACCCATTCATTCTGAATGGAAATACATATAGCTTCCATCTCCATCTTTCTGTATTTTAACCCACTTGTGGGGCCTAGATTGTAGCGGACGTGGCTCTCTGGAGAATGGACGGCCCAGATATGAGGCAAGCGGGTGGACGGGAAAGTTCAGGTTGTGACAACAGTCACGAAGATTCAAATGGTCCAAATCAGGCTCTGATACCATGTAAGAAATCTTCCTCACTCTCTCTCCCACACACCTTCCTTGCTCTTGTCTCTTCCTAACTTCCTCTGATCATTGCCTTTGGCTAAACCGCTGGATTTTTTGCTGGGATCCACCCCGAATATGATGTCATTCTCACCTTATAGCGAGCCTTAAACAAGTGCGCCTCTCTCAGTCTCATCAGATAAACACTCGGGTTCAGGCCCAACATAAAAAATTTCGGGCTGTACTATTATGGCCTGTCAAGGGCCTGGGCTGGACTCATGCTTGTGTTGAACAATGTGGACCGGGCTTGGATATAGCTTGGCCCGGCCCGTTGACACCCCTAACTACTCTTTCAGATTGATTTAAGCATTTTCCCAACTGGGAAAGTTTCATAAAGGATTCCTCAAAAGGATGTTTTAGATATGTGGATTTCAATTTGCATATTGGGTGGACTTATATAAATTTGTCATTTTTTTAAGTTGTTGTATACCACTTATACATAGCGTATGTTCAAAACAAACTGGACCATCTATCTCATGGACCCCATTGTGTGGATGGACTGATCTTCTTCCTTTTTCTTCCAAAGGCTTTTCTAGTGGTTTCCTCCGTCTTAGAGCTATATAAAGTGAGAGTGAGTCTTTCTTTCTTTATATTTGTTTATTTGCCTATGAGAGAATGCTCCTCTTCTATTTGCTTTGGTTGCCTTTTTTAAGAGACGTAAGGTGTTGTAGCCCAGCAGCATGCATGCTTTCTGTTTGCTGGTTGAGACGTGGGTTTAGTGTACTAATGCAGTGTGGCAGACCAGGTTGTTCGATTGAATGTACCATAGAGTTTTGGAAGTGGAAGTTGTAGCAACATCAGGATTCTCGTAGTATTCATATTGATGGCCTGGTTCACTTCCTCATTATGAAGTCTATATAAGGTGATTAAGTTTTTTTTTTTTAGTTTTTATTTTATTTTATTTTATTTTATTTTATTATTATTATTTTTAAATGTTTTCCTTCCACATTGAACTAAGTATTGCAATTCAATTTGATATTTGCATCGAAACGCATCCTAACTTTTTTTGGATTAAAGAAGGGAGTTTGACTTGTTTGGGGTGTCTTGTTATGCACGTAGTCGCCATGTGAATTTAGCTTAGCTTTGTTTTATGGTTGTGAATTGGTTTAAGCTTTCTATTTAGTCAATGTTGTGATTATATGGCTAGAGAAAGTAGAAGCAGATCATCGACTATTCACTACATCTGCTTTTGGTATTTTAACAATTTCCATTGATATGGGGAGGGAAATGCTGCTTGCAAGTACATCTTCAAACACCAAATGCAAGTGCCTCACAGGTTCCAACGTGCCACACACATCTGAAATTCTGTCGAGCTCTGTGGGCCCCACCGTGATGTGTGACAGACATCCATCCCATTAATCAGATGCCCCCTTCCATGCTGAGCCAGTAATGGATTGGCCTGATTTTCCCTTAAACCATCAATCTTGATGGAAGGCAAACAACTATGCTTTACTAGATTCAAACAAGAGATATCGTGCAATCTGAAGATATCTTTGGCGCATGGTCCATCTAGAGCGAGACCCATCAAGTCAGCACTATGGATGGAGTAGTGGAGCCTGACCAATGTGGAATGAAAATGTCCAAAACCTCCTCAAATGTGAACTGATAACCATCTTTGTTTCCATTGTTTGTTGCAAGCCATTGGTCGGATGGTTTCAATTGTGAAGCAATTTTGGGTCACAGCCATCCATGGGTCAATCATTAAATGAGCAATTCAGCCTGCCACTTTATCTAATACAATCACCCATACCACCATCCAGTCACCCATATATACAGCCTACAATTACGATATCTTTGTTGAGGAGTTATTGGTGTCTTAGTTTGCTGCAGTGTCATAGTAAGGGCCCGTGCAGTCCAAATTGAAAGATCTTAATGGTCCACATTCAACAGGTCCAAAATTCTTCCTAGAAGACCATTACGATTATGGTGTGCCCGGCGGGCTGTTCCAAGTGTTTTACATCCGTTCTCATCATTGTTCTATGTTTAATGGTACCTTCTTTTATTGGTTAGGTTTATTTTTTTCTTTGTTAGCTAGGGTTTAAAATCTCATTAGGAGGCATTGCAAAATGCTTTCTTTGAAAACTACAGCTCTCCATATAGGCCATTGATGGTGAAGCGTACCCTACCAGAGGAATTTATGGGTTGATGCACACCATCCCAGATATGAGGCCAAGATATCACATTTTTCCTTGTAAAATGCTGTTCTTATGCTGTGATTTCTCATTAAATTGCCAAGTACTAAAATTATGTTAGTTATGCGGTTTGCATATCGGTGCATGAGTGTGTGGAGTGAAGAAAAGTTATAAAAATTCTCCTCTGGGCACCATAAAATTAACATGGCCATCCAACTTGTCGACCTAAAAGCTGCACCAACCAGATGATAACAACACTCTAATCAATTGATATGTACCCAGCTTCAGGCCATAGTCCATCCATGTTGGTGCACATAATTTGTGTGGTCCAATCATCGTGAACATGCCATATGTCTGGTGCATACTGAACGATCAACCATTCTTGGCCATAGGGTCATATAATTCCTCTTTAGCAAAAAAAAAGCTTATTTGAACTTTTCTTTCTTTTATCACTTCTTATTTGATTTCAAACGACTCATGGGATTAATCTTTCTTCAGTAATCCTATTTCCTAACTTTAATTGTCTCATGCGCTTCAGAAAGTTTTTCTTTTTCATCCAACTCAGATTGAACAATTTTGATTGATCATTAGCATTTGGAGTTTTTCTGAGAACTAACCTCATCTAACCAAATGTCTTATGATTTCTCAAGGTTTGGCCCAAGTTTCCTTGCACAATGGAGTTAACCGGACCAAGGTGGAAGGGAAAATGTTCAGCAGCAATTGCCCTTTCAGATCCCATGTCAAATATAGTCTCACAACTTCAATCTTCTCTACTGCAGTCAGTATCAACTGTGATACTCTCGGGTGCAATGTTATTCTCGAAGCTGGACCAGAACAAGTGGAGCTACTTAATCGTGCATGCTTTGGCCAACCCATTGTCACAGCGGAGAAAGATAAGCAATGGTTTCAGTTGGGTTTCGAGGAATCCTTTTACATGTTCCATGAGCTCAAATGTATTGTGATTTTAGATGAAGACAAACATCCCAAGAACATAGAAGAGATATGGGAGTATATGAAATCAAAGAGAAAGATTTTCCCTGATTTATACAAGGCTTATTCTCATCTCAGAAGGAAGAATTGGGTGGTTCGCTCAGGATCTCAGTATGGTGTTGACTTTGTAGTTTACCGTCACCACCCAGCCATTGTACATTCCGAGTACGCAGTGCTTGTTCTCTCAGAAGGAAATGGAGGGGAAAATGATCGATTGAGGGTATGGTCTGATTTAAACTGCTCACTTCGACTCTGCGGTAGTGTTGCAAAGAAATTGTTAGTTCTTACCATCAGGAAGAACAGGGACAGAGTGGCCTCTTCCTCGTGTTTGGAACAATATAGTATTGAAGAGCGCACCATTGCTAGATGGAGGCCAGAGCAGTGTCGAGAAGATCAAATGGTAGTTAGAACAAGAAATGAGTAAAAACATTGTTTTTTGCCCATTTTAAGTTGGATTCTCATAGTAGTCACTGTGTGATCATCTGACCAGTGAGTTTTATTTCCTAGAAATAATTGTTTTGGATGAAAGCGTTTACCTGTGTAACTTGGACATGGACGTGTATTGATGTCGGTTGGACATGAGCTACCCTGGATATGGGCATGGGCACTAGCTATTGTACAGGTTTATCCACCTAGTGGACTCTGCCGTGTCTTTGGTTCAAAAGCAATACGGCTTGGTCAATCCTAGCCGTCTCTTTTCCTCACTTTTTCCAGCTGAATGGTGATGATTGACCATTTTTGCTTTCTTGAATCCATATGAAGGCCACCAATCGGACATCCATAAACATTCAATTTGTTGGATTTTTTGGTAATCCATTATGGTGGGAACCACTAGGTGAATGTTTAGGAACAATCAGCAACTTCGCCCCATGTAAAGTGGGAAATACATTACTGATGTTGAATTTCAGTTGTATCCATCCATTCAAATGACAATCGTGGAAGCAACCACTTGTGTTGTGTTCTTATACAATTGCATTTAGATGCTAGTTTTGGGTTTCTTGTTTTGATTTTGCCTTGTGTGTTTTTAAAGAAATAGTATGAGAAAACCATTTCCCTTGTTGGATATGTTCTGTTCTAGTTTCTTGTTTAAATGTCATGTTACATATGGGTCCCTACTCGTGGCTCAGTGGTAGACTCACAAGAGTTTCAACAAAGAGGTCATGGTTTCGAGTGCCCATTGTGGTGTGTATGGGCGTGAGTGCGCATTAAAAAAAATAAAATGTCATGTTACATGTCATTAATGCAAAGTAGAGAATTTTAGAGAAAGCTAGAAGTACATTAGTACATAGATCTTTAAAATGTTCTGAAGTTGAGCACAGAGCCTAGAGATTTAGGGCCTGTTTGGGAGCTTGGATTTGGAACCCCCTAGATTTGAAATCCTCTATTGTGTTTGACACCTTGGATTCAGAATCAACTTTAATCTAAAAGTAGCTATATATATTATATGTACAGGGGTTTGAATTTAATTACTAAATTAACTTTAAAATCTCTAATTAGTGAACTTATGTAATGTTTGACACAATGGTTATAATAAGCCCGTGGAAATATATATTTTGCTCGAAATGGTAAAATTTCAAGTCTCGGATGGGCCACAAGCACAAGATCATGTCCAAGTGACTAACCAACGATTTTTAACTGTTGAGCTAATCATTGTATTAAAGTAATTATAACAATGCAGTTGATAATCTAATTATTTTGGGATATCATTAGTGGACCATGTGTCCAATAAATTAATAGTCTAGTGACAGACATGTTACACATGCAACTCTATGAAGGATTTTGGATTTAAAGCCCTCTATTTGAGGGGATTTGAAACCCCTGATTACTTTATGGTGCCAAACAACCAGGGGAATTGAAATCCCCCCAAATCCATGGCGCCAAACAACCCCTTAGGATATTCATAGTTGTTGGAACCTTTAATGCAAAGTAGCTGGTAACTTCCCAGGCCCACACAATGGGAATATCTTCATTCATGCTCTCTTGTATCCTCTTTTGTACAGTATGAATATTTCCCTTGGGTGGTTGGCCGACTCTTCTACAAAGAGGTTGTGAGTATGACAAAAAAATAAAATAAATAATAACCTTGGTAGTATTAGAAATTTCAAGTATTAGTAATGTATCACTAAGTATAAAAAATTTCAAGTATCGGCAATGCATCACTAAGTATCGCTAATGTATCGCCAACATTTTCGATTATGTAAATTCCAAGTGTTGCTTGCATGTATTTCCAATGTATTAATGCCGCCAATGTATTGCCAATATTTTTTATTGTGTAAATTCTTAGTGTTGCTTGTATTGACAGTGTCGGCGATATTTCAATAATATTACCAATGTATCTATATCTCCAAAATTATGTTTATTAAAACAAATCATTTAATTTTTATTTATTTATTTATTTATTATGAGTGTATGCTTATATGTGGTATTCAAATTGTCGACGATAATATTGATATCACGATCTTTCATTTCCTTTTCAGTTGTTGATGATTTTTTGAAAAAATATCGTATGTTGTTGATATTTTGAAATATCTAAGATCACAATCTTTCGTTTCCTTTCCAATTGTTGACAACAACACATTCTTTTAGCTTCTCATTAAATAGTAACTTATGTATGTATTTTATTAAAAAATTTATTTATAAATGTGTAAATATGTGTATTTTAATATCTCATGAAATTTTATTGAAAGATTCCACCGTTTTCCCTATATTTCCCTACATTTATGATTATCAGCAATATTATTAATGATATTGATTTTGTTTCCATATTCCCAGCCAACAAAACTTATAGTGATATGGATACTTTTAAACAATGGTTAGACTGTCCATAACGTGACTAAATTGGCCGATTATATGTTTTTGTGGGCCATTTGGACCTAGAGTTCTACCAAATGTTTGGTCTTTGGTCAGACATGATTGTTACATGTGTGGTCCTGCAATTAATTAAAATACTTCCCATTTCTTTCTCATTTAAGTTGGATTGGTGGGTACTAACTCTTTGGCCCTGATTCTGAACTGGTTAGGCCAGGCTTGCCAGCAAAAGATCATTCAAAAGTGTTTGGTGGGCTGGACCTGGCCCATTGACAACCATATCTTATACTTCTACGTCTACAGATTGCGTGTACTGTATATGTCAAGTTCGCACTAAACTTGTGCAAACGTTTTTGAGAACTCATTATATGTGATGTGACTCCAAAATTTGAAGAGTCCACGTGAAGCAGAACCTCATGAAACCTTCCGGGCTCAATTTTTGCTTTGATCTAAAACTTTGGCGGGCCATGAAAAATGAAAACAGTTTCCTCCCTTGATTTACATTTCTCTTTTCTATGGCCCACCAGAATTTTAAATCAAGGTGAAAATTTGTCCTTTGGGATTTCATGGGATTCCACATCATGGACCGTTCGGATTAGACGCCCATGACACGTGTGCAAAGGTGCGCATGTGCCTACGTGCGCGCTGGTGAGCATGGCTCTCTCTCTCTCTCTCTCTCTCTCTCTCTCTCTCTCTCTCTCTCTCCTCTCTCTCTCTCTCTCTATATATATATATATATATATATATATATATATATATATATATATATATCTCTCAGGTTTTTGGTGGGCAGAGTATTATACCAAGTTTAGAAAGAGTCTCAAGGGAGATTGAGTACGATTGCTTGATCAGTTAAGTAATTTGACTAAATGGTATGCTTTCAAATGAACTAGGTTGTGGAGTCTCGAAGCGGGAACATTAGTGGAGTTTTCTAGTTGTCCCTTGTACAGGGTTGTACAAACCATAAGCTGTTCCAAGTAGACAATTCGTATATAGTTTGTTAAAATCATTTTTACACATTAATAGAGGCAAATGAGTTTAGTATGCATTCAAAATTGACCCATGGCAGGGATGCCTAAAAAGGTTGGTTAAATATGAGAAAAGCGTATCCCATGTAGTGTAAGAGTGTGTGGGTGTGTGAGTGTAAGAATGTGTGCCTGAGAAACGCTTATCCATCGAGTATGGTGCATCCAAAAGCATATTATTTTATAGATCACATAACTTACATGTGTAATTATTTATGTTCAAGCAGCCACATGTTTCACCGTCAATCTCAAAATGCTTTACAATTGTTAATATGCATACACATTGTAAAATGTTATGTGCCATTAACTATCTTAAGTTCCTTATATGTTTCACCACTTTGTATAGGTGTTTGACAATCAAAGAAACGTACGAATAATCTCAGACATCATGACTTGTATGGTTTATTTAAAATAGCGAGTGTGAGACACATGGACAGCGGATTATCGGTATAGCTCTATGCCCGGGATTATAGGATATTTTTATCCCGCTAAATTTGAATTACTCTCATTTTCCTCGGTATAGCTACTGATGGCTTTAGTAGCTATCTTGCTAGTGAGGTGATGTCACCAAGTTTTATGAGGGCCAACATGATGTAGGTATTATATTCACATTGTCTATTCATTTGAAGGATTAATTTAAAACATGAGCTAAAGAATGAGACAAATCCCAAGTTTAAATGGACTCACGAAAGAAAATAGTGTAGATTGAACTTGAACACTGTCCATTAAAAACTTCTTTAGGGGCCATGGAAGTTTTTGATAAGTTGACATTCCTACTTTTCCTTCTTCTATGTGTGAACTTGAAAATAGATTAGATTCAAATAAACATCATAGTAGGCCCTAAGAAGGTTTCAACAGTGGTGTCACTATCCCCACTGCTTTATGTGGTGTGTCCACTTAATCTTTAAAATTGCCTGTATATTTTTGGCTCGTTTCGTAAAAGAATTTCAAAATACCTGAGTATCAGAGATTTCCTATCTCCGCACACGAGGAGGTCGCAAATACAGCCGAGAAATTTCCAACTGTACGACCCATATATGGCCCATCAACCTTTTGAAGCCCACTCACTTTTCACCTCCCAAGAATACTCCCCAGCTGTACGGCCCCATTTCTCAGGTCGAAAATGCCCCTGCTTTTCCGCTCTTTGTGAGTGCTGGGGCTACCTTTGGCTACGGATTATAACCGTAGCTATAGCCGTAGCTATAGCACAACAGCAATGTACTTCGATATATCGAAGTTCATTCGATATATCGAAAAAGGTCCAAAACTGTCCAGCGAGTTTGCCTCAAAATTCTTTTAATTTTCGATATATCGAAGCTCATTTGATATATCGAAAAAGGTATTCTACCTTTAGCTACGGATTATAACCGTAGCCAAAACTGTATTCTTTGCCAATCAATGAATTTTTTTATTTATTATTTTTATTTATTTTTATTTTTTACATGGAGAAATTTATTCTACCTACAATTTTCTCAAATACATATTTGTAAAAATATGTATATATAAGCATGAAAAAAAAATTCTCTCTTTTTTTCATTTCTTTCTTTATTCATTTAACAAGAATATTTTCTAAACCAAAATTAGTTACTTGATGTACCCAATATGATTTTGGGTAGGAGAAGCTACTTTAGCCAACTAACATAGTTATTTTTCAAGATTCCATCGGGTCGATGGTCGAAAATCCATTTCATTCACTTTGCAGTCATTTTAATAAGTTCGTGGTTAATTTCATTCATTTCCATGCATTTCATGGTCATTTCTCTTCACTTAAATGTCATTTCCATGCATTTCAACGGTCATTCTCGCCTATTTCGTGTTCATTCACGGTCATTTCGACGCATTTCGCGGTCATTTCTCTTCACTTCACAGTCATTTCCATGCATGTAACGGTCATTTCGATTCATTTCACGGTCATTTTCATGCATTTCACGGTCATTCCAAACAATTCCGTATTGATTAACGGTCATTTCCACGCATTTCGCGGTCATTTCCCTTCACTTCGCGGTCATTTCCATGCATTTAATGGTCATTTCGATTCATTTCACGGTCATTTCCATGCATTTCACGGTCATTCCAAACAATTCTGTATTGATTAACGGTCATTTTCACGCATTTCGCGGTCATTTCCCTTCACTTCGCAGTCATTTCCATGCATTTAACGGTCATTTCGCTTCACTTCACAGTCATTCCGAGCATTTCACACGTCTTTCCAAACAATTCCGTGTTGATTAACGGTCATTTCCACGCATTTCGCGGTCATTTCCATTCACTTCGCGAAATGACCGTTAAATGCATGGAAATGACTGTTAAATGCATGGAAATGACTGCGAAGTGAAGGGAAATGACCGCGAAATGCGTGCAAATGACGGTTAATTAACACGGAATTGTTTGGAATGACCGTGAAATGCACGGAAATGACTATAAAGTGAAGCAAAATGACCGTTAAATGCATGAAAATGACCGCGAAGTGAAGGGAACTGACCGCGAAATGCGTCGAAATGACCGTTAATCAACACAGAATTGTTTGGAATGACCGTGAAATGCACGGAAATGACTATAAAGTGAAGCGAAATGACCGTTAAATGCATGAAAATGACCGCAAAGTGAAGGGAAATGACCGTCCGTGTTGATTAACGGTCATTTCAACGCATTTCGCAGTCATTTCCCTTCACTTCGCGGTCATTTCCATGCATTTAACGGTCATTTCGATTCATTTCACGGTCATTTTCATGCATTTCACACGGTCATTCCAAACAATTCCGTATTGATTAACGGTCATTTCCACGCATTTCGCGGTCATTTCCCTTCACTTCGCGGTCATTTCCATGCATTTAACGGTCATTTCGATTCATTTCACGTCATTTCCATGCATTTCACGGTCATTCCAAACAATTCCGTATTGATTAACGGTCATTTCCACGCATTTCGCGGTCATTTTCCTTCACTTCGCAGTCATTTCCATGCATTTAACGGTCATTTCGCTTCACTTCACAATCATTTCCGAGCATTTCACGTCTTTTCAAACAATTCCGTGTTGATTAACGGTCATTTCCATTCGCATTTCGCGTCATTTCCATTCACTTCGCGAAATGACCGTTAAATGCATGGAAATGACTGCGAAGTGAAGGGAAATGACCGCGAAATGCGTCGAAATGACCGTTAATCAACAAGGAATTGTTTGGAATGACCGTGAAATGCACGGAAATGACTATAAAGTGAAGCGAAATGATCGTTAAATGCATGAAAATGACCGCGAAGTGAAGGAAAATGACCGCGAAATACGTCGAAATGACCGTTAATCAACACGGAATTGTTTGGAATGACCGTGAAATGCACGGAAATGACTATAAAGTGAAGCGAAATGACCGTTAAATGCATGAAAATGACCGCGAAGTGAAAGGAAATGACCGTCCGTGTTTGATTAACGGTCATTTCGACGCATTTCGCGGTCATTTCCCTTCACTTCGCGGTCATTTCCATTTAATTTAAACGGTCATTTCAATTCATTTCACGGTCATTTTCATGCATTTCACGGTCATTCCAAACAATTCCGTATTGATCAACGATCATTTCCACGCATTTCGCGGTCATTTTCCTTCACTTCGCGGTCATTTCCATGCATTTAACGGTCATTTCGATTCATTTCACGGTCATTTCCATGCATTTCACGGTCATTCCAAACAATTCCGTATTAATTAACGGTCATTTTCACGCATTTCGCAGTCATTTCCCTTCACTTCGCAGTCAATTCCATGCATTTAACGGTCATTTCGCTTCACTCCACAGTCATTTCCGAGCATTTCACGGTCTTTCCAAACAATTCCGTGTTGATTAACGGTCATTTCCACGCATTTCGCGGTCATTTCCATTCACTTCACGAAATGACCATTAAATGCATGAAAATGACTGCGAAGTGAAGGAAATGACCGTGAAATGCGTCGAAATGACCGTTAATCAACACGGAATTGTTTGGAATGATCGTGAAATGCACGGAAACGACTATAAAGTGAAGCGAAATGACCGTTAAGCATGAAAATGACCGCGAAGTGAAGGGAAATGACCGCGAAATGCGTCGAAATGACCGTTAATCAACACGGAATTGTTTGGGATGACCGTGAAATGCACGGAAATGACTATAAAGTGAAGCGAAATGACCGTTAAATGCATGAAAATGACCGCGAAGTAAAGGGAAATGACCGCAAAATGCGTCGAAATGACCGTGAAGCAACACGGAATTGTTTGGAATGACCGTGAAATGCACGGAAATGACTATAAAGTGAAGTGAAATGACCGTTAAATGCATGAAAATGACCGCGAAGTGAAGGGAAATGATCGTCTGTGTTGATTAACAGTCATTTCGACGCATTTCACGGTCATTTCCCTTCACTTCGCAGTCATTTTCATGCATTTAACGGTCATTTCGCTTCACTTCACAGTCATTTCCGTGCATTTCACGGTCTTTTCAAACAATTCTGTGTTGATTAACGGTCATTTCGACTCATTTCGCGGTCATTTCCCTTCACTTCGTAGTCATTTCCATGCATTTAACGGTCATTTCGCGAAGTGAATGGAAATGACCGCGAATGCGTGGAAATGACCGTTAATCAACACGGAATTGTTTGGAAAGACCGTGAAATGCTCGGAAATGACTGTGAAGTGAAGCGAAATGACCGTTAAATGCATGGAATTGACTACGAAGTGAAGGAAAATGACCGCGAAATGCGTGGAAATGATCGTTAATCAATACGGAATTGTTTGGAATGACCGTGAAATGCATGGAAATGACCGTGAAATGAATCGAATCGAAATGACCGTTAAATGCATGGAAATGACCGCGAAGTGAAGGGAAATGACCGCGAAATGCGTCGAAATGACCGTGAATCAACACGGAATTGTTGGAATGACCGTGAAATGCACGGAAATGACTATAAAGTGAAGTGAAATGACCGTTAAATGCATGAAAATGACTGCAAAGTGAAGGGAAATGATCGTCCGTGTTGATTAACGGTCATTTCGACGCATTTCGCGGTCATTTCCCTTCACTTCGCAGTCATTTCCATGCATTTGACGGTCATTTCGCTTCACTTCACAGTCATTTCCGTGCATTTCACGGTCTTTTCAAACAATTCCGTGTTGATTAACGGTCATTTCGACGCATTTCGCGGTCATTTCCCTTCACTTCGCAGTCATTTCCATGCATTTAACGGTCATTTCGCGAAAATGACCGTTAAATGCATGGAAATGACTGCGAAGTGAAGGAAATGACCGCGAAATGCGTCGAAATGATCGTTAATCAACACGAATTGTTTTAGAAAGACCGTGAAATGCATGGAAATGACTGTGAAGTGAAGCGAAATGACCGTTAAATGCATGAAAATGAACGCGAAGTGAAGGGAAATGACCGCGAAATGCGTCGAAATGACCGTGAATCAACACGGAATATGCGGGAATGACCGTGATATGCATGAAAATGGGGGTGAAGTGAAGCGAAATGAACCGCAAATGCACGAAAATGACCGTGAAGTGAAATGCACGGAAATGCCCGTGAATTTTCGTGAATGAAATTAACCGCAAAGTGAATGAAATGGATTTTCGACCATCGAACTGATGGAATCTTGAAAAATAACTAGGTTAGTTGACTAAAGTAGCTTCTCCTACCCCAAAATCATATATGGTACGTCAAGTAACTAATTTTGGTTTAGAAGATATTCTTGTTAAATGAATAAAGAAATAAATGAAAAAAAAAGGAAAATTTTTTTTATATGCTTATATATATGTATTTTTATAAATATGTATTAGAGAAAATTGTAGGTAGAATAAATATCTCCATGTAAAAATAAAAATAAATAAAAAAAAAATAAAAAAAATAAAAAATTTCATAAACTGGCACAGACTACAGTTTTGGCTACAGTTATAATCCGTAACAAAAGGTAAAGTACCTTTTCCGCTATATCGAACGTCTTTCTATATATCGAAAATTGTTGGATTTTTGAGAAAAACTCTTAGACAGTTCTGGACCATTTTCGATATATCGAAAGGACGGTTTTTTTTTTTTTTTTTCTTTTTTTTGAAATTTTTTGCTGTGTAATCTCACCACTTTTTGTGGGTCCTCTTATGAGGTATGTGTTATATCCAAACCGTCCATATTTTTGCGAACTCGTATTAGGGCTTGAGACGAAAAATAAGACAGATCTAGCTATCAAGGGACCACACTGTTAAAGGCTGTGGATGATTGAACGTCTACCATTGAAACCCTTTTAGGGGTTACAGAAGTTTTGGATCATTACGAAATTTGTTTTTCCTCTTCATCCAGGTCTTTGTGACCTTATGAATAGATTGGATGGAATATAAATGTTATAGTGGGCCCTACAAAAGTTTCAACGGTGAAAATCAATTTTCTGCTGCTCTTTGGGTGTGGTCCAGTTGATCTCTGGATATGAATTTTTTTTTTTGTATAATGCTCCGAAATGATCTCAAAATATGGATGAACGTTGTGGATATAATAAATACATAACTGTGGGGCCCATATAACGTTGATCTCTTTTGAACCGTTCGTTCAACTCGGAGTTCGAGGAGCGTAAGCGCTCGTCTTTCGAGCACCAGGCGATCCGCCTCAGGAAGGAAAGCAGGGGCATTTTCGACCAGAGAAATGGGGCCGTACACCTGGGGAGTATTCTTGGCAACTAAAAAGAAATGGGCTTAAAAATGTTTTTGGACCATATACTGGTCGTACAGTTGGAAATTTCTCAATACAGCCGGTTGGACCATAATTTTCGGTCCACTTAGAAAATAACTTTCGACCTTTCATGTGTGTATCAAATCTAACCTCTATAATAGGCTGGAACAATCATTAGATTATTATTTAAGAAAATTAACTAGATCAACTCACTGAGTGGACCACACCTATATTTTCTATCTATAAACAGTTACACTGTTTCCACAATGTGTCCTACCTAAAGAGTAGATGTGGCTGATTTTTACAAAAAGAGATCTTTGTGGTTTTATAAACATATTTGAATGGTTGGATTTCACACGAACATGATAGTTTCGAAGTTATTAGCTGGGTGGATTGTAATTCAAGGTACAACCGGTTGGACTATATGATTTCTGTTTTTGTTTGAAAAGGTGGGAAGTGAGAAAGGCGCCCTACCTGTCGCTGTTCTTGATTCTCGAGCGCGGTGTCTTGATACACCTGACCCTCTCTTCTCTCTCTCTCTCTCTCTCTCTCCAGCAAAACCCTATTTCTTTCGGCAGCAGCAGTAGAAGAAGAAGCAGAAGAGATGTGGAGAAAGGGAAAGAGAAAGAGCGAAGAGGAGCGGTTTGCCGGCGATGGAGAATCCAAGCCTCCCAATAAATTTTTCAAGAAAGATGATCTTGACGCCGACGATATCACTATCTGCGACGTAGCTCCTTCTCCTTCTCTATCCGTCTATCTATTGTTTTCTTTTTTCTTTCTTCTCTCTCTTGAAAGCCTACCTTCTTGGGGTTCTGTTCTGGATTTGCAGATATCGAAGAATCGGAGGGTTTCCGTCCGAACTTTTCAGGGGAAGGTCATGGTCGACATCCGCGAGTTTTACATGAAAGATGGGAAACAAATGCCTGGAAGAAAGGTTCTCTCTCTCTCTCTCTCATGTCAGATATATTCAAATATTTGATGATTTCTATTGCATTTCCATTTTTTTCAAGTGTTCTGTGAGTTAGTCGTCATTTGGGGCCTGTTTCTAGAATACAACTGTAATTCGGTTGTTTGTTTTAGAGCGTTGATTTCCATGAAAATGTTGAAAGGTCAATGCGTGAACAGCGAGGGCTGTGTCTCGTAACTATGGGAATCGAAATTTTAAATGTTTTCTGGAAGAAATTGATATCCATTTTTTTTACGACATCCTTAGAAATGGAAATCGATTTCCAGGCCTGGTTTTTCCCTTTCTCAAACAGGGGAAAAGTAGATTTCCATTGGAACTCGATTTCTTTTCCATGGTTTTCCACCTACCCAAGGAGGTACCTTGAGGGCAGAGAAAAAATGGAAACGGTCTATCTGGATCAAAAGGGGAAGTTTGTCCAGGAATTACAGTTAGAAAACGAATAGATATATGGGCTGATGGGAATGATTGAGACATAGTGTCCAATATAGTATTGAGACCTGAGATGCAATCATGCAAGAAGATTTTTGTAATTCCAGCTGTTCAAGCTGGTATACATTGGGGGGTTAATTTTGTAGTCATTGTCTTGTCACACACACACAAAACCCAAAAAAAAAATAATAATAATAAAAATCTCAGCTTTCCTTGTGAATTATAGGCTGCGTTATTTGGAGTCTATGTTCGACTCTACCATGTTAGGGCTTTAGCTAATTTGTTGCTGCTGGTGAATTTTTTGAGTGGTTAGAAATGGGATATAGTTATCTGTGTAAGGTTCCATTTGGTTTGGTTCATAGTTGTGAAAATATATCACATTAACTGTCACAATGTGACTGTCATGTCAGCTTTTCTTTGGCGTTTTCTCTGCTTCCCTAATTTTGAAAGAAAAAACCTCTGCTTTCCTCCATTTTATAGTTGTCGTCGTCGTCATCATCATCATCTAAGCCTTATCCCGACTATATGGGGTTGGCTGCATGAATCCTGTTCCACCATTCCACTCTATCAAGGAGTATATCTTTAGTTAAAACATAGGTCAATGTTTTTCTTAGTTCTTACTACCTCCAGCAATGTCCTTTTATACCTTCCCCTTGCCCTGTTAGAGCCTTGAACTTGAACCAATTCACTCCTAATCGATGCATTTTTGGTCTTCGTCGCACATGGCCATACCATCTAAGTCTACTTACCCTCATCTTATTACCTATTGATGCTACTCCTAAGTTCCTGGAAGGGGTGTTTAGAAACGTGGAATCCAAAGTAAAATAAAGGAAAAACCAATAATTATCTAATGGAGTTCTATGAGAAGTATTGAAACAAACGGATTCCAATTTTGAGTTCTTGTTTGGGTAGCATGTGAAAATCATTTCCCTCTCAAAATACTCACCCAATTTCTTGTGGTAGGAATCCAAATTATGGAAAGTGCTAATGATTGCTTGGTGGAATCCACCATTTTCTTTGCTATCCAAATAACAAAAATCATCACATCGAAGGAAAATCCTTTTCATTTTCTGCTTTTTTGGCATAGAATCCATGGTTTCTGAACACGATCTTAATGCATTCATTTCTAACTGTGCGTCCTTGTCTTGCTGCTTGTTCATTGAATAGAAAGAAAGACGGGGAGAGAAGAAAAGATGCGAAAAGGGGAGAGAGAGAGAGAGAGAGAGAGAGAGAGAGAGAGAGAGAGAGAGAGAGCTTCTAGGATCCACACCTCTCCTCCATTTATTATTAGGGCACTATAATGTAATGTTAAATTACAATTATACCCCCATTTAAGTATGCTCCATAAACCATAACCTTAACCTACGAGGAACATAAGAAAACTTGTTTACTGCTCTTAACCGTCTCATCATTGTTGATGAACAAGGTGGGCCATATGATCATCATTGTCCATCACAGTTCATCAGTAATGGGCCATACATGATCACCATCATCCATCACGGTCCATCAATGCCACTAGTCCATGCCAACATCCTCATTTAGCCATGCTCATCCTGCAAACATGTTTGTTGCTTAATTGCCTAACATTTTGGCCCATAAAGTATGGCTGGTCTTATAGCTATCGTATAAAATCTCCCCTTCAGTTTGATTGGCATGCAGTGATCACATAAAATTCCAAAGGCACAAGTTCACTTCATCACCCAACTCTAATTCTATGAGCATCACCCCCTCCCAATCTCTCCTCTTTCATGATTATTCACACTAGATATTGAAAATGGTCATTTTGGGGTACTTCACGATCAACTATCTCAAGTAATTTCTTATTTCCTAATCCCATTGCTTCTAAAATTGTATTTGATATGCTCTAACTCTAGCTGACTTATTTTAATTTGTTTTAGTTCTGAAGTATATCTCTATAGTTATAGCTTTGCATTTATCCCATTCCTCATCTCATCATCAAAAGATTCAAAACTGTCATTTTGAACAACATACACCAAGGGACCTCTTCCTCCAAATGCTTCGTTAACTCATTTATAACCATGCAAAGCTATATGTGCTCTATGCTGACCCCTAGTGCAAGCCTAGAGTAAAACTTGGTTCTCTCTGCTAGTGGTTTCACATTTGTTACCATTCCCTCATGTCACATGGAGGCCCTCCTCTCCCTATTTTCTCCATGAGCTGTAGAAGTAGGTAAATAGCTTCAATGGTTGCCCCTCCAGTCATACACTCAAAACCTGATTTTCTAATACATTCATCCCATGCCTTAACATTTGCTCAATCACTCTCTTTAAAGTTTCATCACCCTATGATTCATTAACTTCAGTCTTAATTGCATGATCCTTGTAACCAGTTCCCACTCCTGCTACCGGTCATGCTTTAGACTCGCACTTCTACTCTCTGCCCGCCTTCAAGCTATTTATACTTGCTACATTTCGAAGCTCAGGCGTCCTTCTTCCTGCACTGAATCTGTTGCTACTTTGGCTTCATGCTTTATGCTACTACAAGTTTTATCTCATGATAGTTGGTGCAGCTCCATATTTTCTTCTTACTTATTATAAGGGAAAAGTATTCAGCTTAGAAAATGCAATAACATTAGGAAAAAATATTAGACTCCCACGATATACATTGGGTAAAGTGAGGAAAACGTCAAAAGCATAGCCAATGTGGTGGTCATCTCACAATGGTGTCAGAATATTTTTCATTGTGAAATATTTCACTGACTATGAACAAAACAAAGCATAATGCGGACTCCTAAATTGTCTTATTCCCATTTTGAAGTCTCTCTTTTTTTTCTTTTCTTTTCTTTTTTTGTCTTTCTTGGTGAATAGCATCGAATCTTATTGAATGAAAGAAACAAAACTAACAGAAAAATGCAAGCTCTAGAGATGCAAAATACAACTGTTAAACCATGATTTGAACATTTTTTTTTTTTTTTGTCTTTCTTGGTGAATAGCATCGAATCTTATTGAATGAAAGAAACAAAACTAACAGAAAAATGCAAGCTCTAGAGATGCAAAATACAACTGTTAAACCATGATGACTCCCACCAACAAAACAGACCCACCAGAATATTTCTGAAACTTTCATTCTTAAAGTGATGAATGTCACCTACCCTACGTTTATATTTTTGAATTAGCTAATATTACTCATGAGCTATAGGGGCTGTTTAGATGCAAGCAAAGTTATGTTACACAAACGCTGTCTTCGATAAGCTATTTGGGTCATGCTATCTCGGACTAGTGTGTGTTCCTTGTCTGTCAAACATCTGATACAAGGAGTAAAGATGGATGTGGAACATATAGGATCTTAAGATGGTTGGTGCCATATGTAGCATTTATGGCCCATGTGCAGATTGATACTTGGCACATCTAAGGAGCTTAAAGATTGATGGTAGCACATGTGGGTAATTAAACATGGATATTTGCATATGTGACGTAATTGGCACATGTGATTCATGTGCATGAAACATTTTGTTATAGCATGCATTATATTGAGGATAAGATTTTCTCACAATTATCACATTTTTAGCAAAGTATAAACTATGCTTGATAGCGGTCAAATTTTCGGTATATGGTAGACTTATCTCATTAGTTCTTGTACATAAGGCTTAACAAACCATGTACAAGCTGTCTACCTGAACAACACCAGTGGGAACACAGCTTTTGTTGCATCCAAACGGCCCATAGGGTTCATCTACGGTAGGATGATAGCCCCTTGAGCTTGAAGTATAGCTCTTTTATAGGCTTTCTCTAAAGGGGTTATAGAGATTTTGAGGTTTTTGGTGGGCAAGGTATTACCCCAAGTTTAGAAGAGTATCAAGGGAAGTTGAATATGATTGCTTGATTCGTTAAGTAGTTGAATAAACAATATGTTTCTAAAGAACTGGATTGTAGAGTCTCAAAGCGGGAATGCTAGTGAGTTTCCGTTGTTCCTTATACAAAGTTGGGAAACTTGTATATAGTTTATCAAAATCATTTTTGACACTAATTGAGGAAAATAAGTTTAATATGTACTCAAGGTTGACCATTAGCAAGGATAGTGTATACTTGCTAAAAAGGTTGGATAGGGGTGAGAAAAGCTTATCTCTCGAGTATGGTGCATTTAAGAACACAATGTTCTGTAGATGCATCACATGTTTCACATGTAAGACCATCTATGTTCAAGCACCCATATATGTTGCCATCAATCTCTAGGGTTAATGTGCACATGCGCCATAAATGCTACATGTGCCACCAACCATCTTAAGTTCCCCACATGTTCCACTATTCTCTATTCTTAGGTGTTTGGCAATTAGGGAATGGTACAAGTAATCCTAGACAACATACCTTGGATAGCTTATCCAAAATAGCACACTGCGAGACAGCTCGTGCTGAACTTTGCATGCATCCAAATGGCCCCTTAGTTTAGTAGTAGCCTAGTAGGATTCCCTATACGAGTAGCTTGTAGTTAATGCAAGGCATCCCAAAGTTATTTCATTTTGTTGGATAATGAGAGACATTATCATCTACAACATTGTGAAATGTAAATTCTTATGTGCCCGGAAGCTGAGGAGTTAGTCAACCATTCTTGTGTTGGAGTTGTTTGTATTTTTTTGGGTGCTGTCTGCTTATATTGGGGCCCACCATTGTGTTTGCATGGCATGCCATCTATCCAATAGGTTGACCACTCATAAAAATAAGACACCCCAAAATCAGGTTGATCCAACTATCAAGTAGGCCACCATGTGAATTTGGTGGTTCTTGGGTGATTTGCCAATGTTTTCTATGGTTTTGCCCACTTGATTTGATCAACCTGATTCTTGGTCCTTTCCATTTTTCGGTTGGGCTCACTCCATTGTGTATTGAACTCCTTGAGTTTTACCATTATAAAATATTTGAATGATGTAGAGATCCTTGCATTATTTAGATGTCATTAGATGAAAGGATAGGAATGGAGAGTGGTCTTATTGAGTTGGGAGCTTCATGGTCTTTGGGAGGAAAAATTGAAAAGAGGATAATCTGCCTTGAGCGAATGGTTAGACACAACTTACTGTTAAGGTTGTTAATATCTGGTTGGTAAGCTCTTCATGTATTGTTTTCCGTTTTACTTTGTGCTCCTTTCAGATCACATTTAAAATGGTATAACTGATAATATGGTTTTGATCCATTTTTGTAAATTTAAAGAACTCACAGTTTCTTCCCTTTTCTTATTTTCAGGGATCTCACTTGGTCTGGATCAGGTACTTGTATTTCCTGAATTTTCTTGTGCTGCATTTGGTAGGAGATCCTGCAAAATCCGGATTAAGCCTAATCTGGATTTTAGCGGCACCATACATGGAATACCCTCCATGTCAGATTCACGTTGAAGAAGCGGTGCTTGCTTCTGCCTTTTGGGCTCTGCTTAACCAGAATTTTCCCAAACAGAGCCTTAAAACTTTCAAAAATCTCTAACAAATTGCTTTTCTGCATTTTTGCTCACCCATTCTTTTTCATACAATGAAGTGGAATATACTGCGGGATCATCTGGATGAGATTGACAAGGCGGTTGCTGAAAATGCATAGGTTGCAGTAGAGAAGGTTGGTGTAGATGGTACCTGAAAAAATAGACATTCTGCATTTTGTGGGGAGTGCCTGGATGGATGGCTTCAAGGTTGATCATGTGGATTTTTTTTGCATAGGAGGTGATGCATGATTGAAAACCGTTTAACTAGTTGTCAGATGTGCAATGCCTCGTGCTGTGGATGTAAAGGATTCCTTTTGAATGATAGTAGGGCAGCACATCATGTGATGTGGGTTTTGTTTTGTAATGGAAACAGTTAGCTGCTTTATGAAGGAGCTGTCACTGCTTGGGTTCTTCTGTATTGTGTTTTGCTTGATGCTTTGTTTCTCGCCTTATGAATTGGCTTTCTAATCAAGCATATCTGCATTGAAGAACATGCTGGAAGGTTAGGATTGTCCCATTTATGTAATCTATTCTGGCCTGTATTTTTGTAACCCACCCGTTTTTTTCTTTTTTTATTTTTAACGCATGCACACACACCACACATGCACGCCGTAGTGGAATTTCACCACCTATGGGTACTCAAACCCTTTATCCGATGTTGAAACTCCTCAGAGTCTACCACCTGAGTAATTAGGACCCTTTTTTTTTTTGTAACCCACCCTACTGATGTTCCAGTTGATTGAACTCTGCATCCATGCTTATGGTAGTGATCGGCGCATAGTGCATCCTTGTTAGGCTGACCTCTAAATTTTGAACTGTGGCTTTGAATAATCAGTAGTAGCATGCATACATGGTCTGGCAAGTTGTAGTGTTGATCATTGCCCATAATTCCATGGGGCCCATCAGAAGTGCATTCAATGGGCCCCACTGTTGATGGGCATTGGCTTCAAAAAATCAGGTTGATCAAGAACTGTCACTCGTGCCATTTATGAGCCACAATCATTTGTTTTAAATTTCAGCTGTTCAAGGGCTCCCCATCAATTGGATGGTATGGTTTTGGTATTGTTGGACCATTGGAGGAATGTCTTGATTATCAGTGGTGATGGTAATTGTGGCCTTGCAAACTCAACCATCAGAATAATTTGGCCCTTCCTAGAAGGTGCAGTAGAGCATTAGGGGTGGATTGGATTATGTTGCAGTAGAGCATCAGCAGCTTTGGTATTGTTCGAGAACATAGCATTAGCATAATACATTGTAGCATACATTATATGCAACTTGCGACTTTGCTTATTGCATGCCATATTTCAATTAAGATGAGTGATGCCCATGGATCAGTAATCCAGACCATTCATCCATTGCATCCCAGTGGACAGATCATGCCCTGAGAATCCCCTGGATTTGAAGATCCTTTTAGCTACAAATCTGGGACTTTTCTCAATCGGAACTTACCACCTACAGGCACCTATACTGCTATCTGCAGTACAAGGCATGTAAAAAGTTTTTCTTTTCTTTTTCCATTTGATGGCTGAACACCTGTACGGGAAATTGTGGTAGATGTGCCTAGAGGTTATCAATTTTCTTTTTCAATTCAATGAAAGAAAGGAATTGCCCATCATCTTATTGTAAGCAGTGGGTAATCGTGTCTTACAATTTTCAAATCAACTGCCCAAAAACATTGAAAAGAAAAAAAAAAACGTTTACATCATGTTTCCTTTTTATAGTTGGATTCCTCAAATCCAATGGTGTTGGAATCACACATGGTTGGTTATCTTTTGGAAAACAAAAATATGATACACCTCCCAAATAGAATCCCACTTATGAAAGCATTGGGAAAAAAACAGCCTTTGGCCCGTCTTTTTTTTTTTTTTTGAATCAGTAGAATCTTCATCATGGCACACTGATTCATCTGCTAGTTGAAGTGGGGTCAAGTTCTTCTTCATTGGACTGTGGCAGGTATGGCGAGGCATCCCATATCAAGCAATCTCGGCAGTATCTGGAAAATACAAAATTCCCAAAGATCAAAGGAGCTTATATGTGTGTAATACCTATGCAATGACTAATTTCAACTTGGGGTGCAATTTTCATACCTCTCCACACCGAGCATTAACTTTTAAGGGTACAATGTCATCAGCACGTGTCTCTCCTATATTGACGATTGCAACAGTGGCACCTGCCTCAGAAGCAGCTCTGCATAGTTGGATGAAATTTGAAGTGGTCAGAAAATGGACACAAGGCACGAGAAGAAGAGGCATTAGTGGATTACCAATCCTAGAGGGAGGGAGTCAAAATAACAGTTTCGGGTAGGTTTTGACCCAAAGAGAGAGACTAGACCGATGCATACCTGAAAGCTTTAATAAAGCATTGATTTGAAACCAAATAGACGATCCGAGGGTGGGAGGGAGGGAGGGAGGGAGAGAGAGAGTCAATTACAGTTTCTAGCGGCAGGAAGGATAGGTTTTGACCCGAAGAGAGAGACCAATGCATACTTGAAAGCTTTAAAAAAACATTGATTTGAAACCAAATAGACAATCCCTACTATTCGGTGAAAAAGAAAGGGAAAAAAAAATATGACTCATTTAATCAGAGAGCTTGTGTGGTAAATATTATTATTATTATTATTATTTATAATAAAAAAAAAACCTTTCATGCGAGGTATTGTCTCCCCCAACTACTCGGTGGTTTCCCAAATATTCACATTCCGATTTAGAAATTATATATAGAAGTTCTTGAGTTAAGAACTACCCAAGCATGTGGCCCTGGGCTTGGAACTATAGATTCCTAATAATGTCCAAATGTTGTAGATACTGAACTTATCATAAGGCAGACCAACTGGTGATACTCTCTCCCTACATGTGGCATGGGTGTATGAGATCTGGACCATTCAGTTGCTGGGTGCTGCCACAGACAGGCCATGCCACCAAAATTCCAATTGCCACACCAATTGGATCCTATGGCTATATTCCAATTGTCACACCAGTCGGATGGATATGGTCATCAAATGGAGGGTTTTGAGGATTAGAAATGGATAGTTAAATGACAAGTTCAACAAATGGTTAGAACTACGTTCTCCAATCGGTGACTAGAATCATTCAACCATTAAGAATTTTGGGGTATGGCCATCCACAATAGGATCCATCAGATGAACGATTTATATCTGAATACATGTGTACCACATATATCAGAGTAGGGTACTTCATAACTTAGATATAAACATTGAACCCTTTTCCTATTTTAGGAGCTAAACCTGAAATTTGGTGATCAATGTACGGACAAAGGTTACCTCACAAGTCGGAAAGCGGACATGGTCATTAAAGATGAACCCAGCACAAGCAACGCATCACATCCTCTTGCAGCTTCCATTGCTTTGTCAGCTCTATCCTTGGGGACGTTATCGCCAAAAAAGACAACCTTCAAAGATTCAAACACGTGTAACAATAAGAAAATCAATAATCGCCCTCGCATTAATTTATATGATTGCTCTCCTCAAATTACCACTGTCTCAAACATCTCCATAAACACAATCAGCTAAGGGATGATCTATTGATTGAAAGTTTAAAGCATACATGAATAGGAGCACACAAACCAAACACCCTCATCTAAAGTAATAAAGAATAACCTAAATAAAACACACTAACAATCATACATATTACACATGAAGAGAGAAGAAAGAATTTGAATTAGGTGCACTTCTCTACACTTGCATTGATTCTCATATTCAAATTTGTTTCACTACAAAGATACGCATGTAGAAACCATAGTTCAAAAACCCAAAAGTCGACTCAACTTGATATCCATCGGGGTCAGATTGACTCAAAGACTCAATAGGGGTGCAATTGACTCAACCTGATATTTGATAAATAAAAAATTTAGATAATCAACACATACTTAAAATATTTACATGATAATAGAAATCAAACAGCAAATTTTAACAGTTTTGTAGTTGTGCTGATTAAGGATGTCTTCCTCTGGAGTGGAGATTGTGGATTCAAATTCCTCTGCCCACCTCCTCTTTTATTATATGAAACCAACTTGGCCCAGCGAGTGAATTGGCCAAGCCAGAGCTCAAAAGACTTGACAAGTCTTGTTGTGTTGGGGGTGAATCAATCTTATAGCCGAGTTTCTCATAGACTCGGCTCAAAATCTCACTCAAAGTCGAGATGACTCAGTCGAGTTTCGAGTCAAGTGAGCTAGTTCTAGAATATGGTACAAACAGGAAAGTCCTTCGGTTAAAATGCACGCTACCAGCTTATAAAGTTAGGCATTGCACATTTCAAGTGTCCCTATAAGCAAGCTAAGTACCCAAACCCGAGCTCAGAATCTAAACGAGGGCAGCATATGCTTTATCAAGGCCGCTCCTGCTGTAATTCATGCAAATGCACAAAGGAAAATTGAAGATCCATGTTCAACATTCCTCACTTCTATCTGCATGTTACAATTAGAATAACATGACTAGAACCTATCTCTAGAGTATGAGCTGAGAACCGATAGAAAGTGAGCAATATAATAGTTATCCATTTCATCACCAATCAAAAAGCAAGATTAATGAAACTGGTGAAGAAAATGCTCCAACTATAACTATTGATATGGAATGTTGATATTGGTTATGTTCTTTATACATGAAAACTACTACATCTATTAAAACTCGAGTCTTACATCAGGCTTCAGCAATCCATCACAGTGCTGGCAGTTGGGGATATGGAAATCTTCCAACCAAAATTTCTCATCAATCTCAATATCACCATCAGGCCTTTGTTGCATGCCGAAGCTCTTGTCTGAACCAGGAGTTCCACTCTCCAAGCTTTCAATTGCTAAAGCCACTGCAAAAAACAATGTTCTTTTTAATGTATCCATTCACATGTCAAATAAAGATGCAGAATGGAACATATAAGACAATGACCTCACTACTTATGGTTTCATGAAGTGAATATACAAATGAAATGATTTGTATTGAGACCAAGGACTCCTTATGATCGGGTGGCAGATTTACTTGTGAAGGGAACTGGTGTAAGCATCATTTTCAGTACCTTGTTAGCAAGCTGGGGAGGACCAACATTCATCCTCCAGCTTGAGTGTGAGGTTGAAGTTACACACTACACACACGAACGCGCGTGCATCCAGACAGACACACAACATCCATCCTTCAGTCTGAGGGAGAGTATGAGATTGTAGAGTTGCGGACTGCACACAAATGTGTGCTTGCGCGCGCACACCACAGACACACAACATTCATTCTCCAGCTTGAGGGAGAATGTGAGGTCGTAGAAGTTGCACACTACACGAGCAAACGCGCGCTCGCGCACACACACAGACACAACATTTGACCTCCAACTTGAGGGAGAGTGTGAGGCTATAAAAGTTGCACACGGTGGGGAATTGCATGCTATGGCTATTCACATAAGTGCATCTAAATAGGATTCTAATTAAAGCTATACAATGTACTCCTTATGAGTTATGGACAGGAAGAAAACCTGACATAAGTAACCTTAGAATACGGGGATCAGTGGCACATGTATTAGTGCCTTGACACCTTAGAAACAATTGGAACCCAGGATTGATAGGTGTAACTTTATAGGTTACCCTAGTGAATTAAAAGGATGGAGGTTTATCATAGAGAAAAGGAATTATAATAGAAAGTAGAGATGTTGAGTTTCTACAAAAACTCAATGAAACTGATAAAGTAGATGATACTGAGCCTCTTAGGCTGATAGGTGAGGATGATCAACCACCTATGCCAAAGTTAGGAAGAAGTTTCTTACCATGGACAACCTGTGCAAGAGAAAGATGATAATCACCAATGCATGCCCTCTTTGCTTATGGGATAAGGAGACAATCAACCATCTTTTCCTTCATTGTCCCTT